>OAMR01000103.1:1218448-1234560 GCA_900205405.1 Echinochloa crus-galli
TCTCTTTTCTTTTGTGGAAAATGACTCTTCACATTTTTCTTGCCAACTTCAATTTCTTAACAAAGCAGAAGCCTCGCTCCAATGTTAGTTTATCCGCGTTCTGTTTAAACAAATTATTTTCAACAAGAGGTAGGGCGTATTTCGTTGTTAAAAACAAGAGCTTGTGCTGTTTGTTGGATGATGTGATGTTATTTCTCACTTTATTGTTGTGAATATCTTGTCATATGCATCACGATGATTTTATCACACCATGCACAAATTGAGGGGGAGCTACTACATGTATTTTATTCCTTTATGCACCCAAATTTGTATTGTCATCAATCACCAAAAAGGGGGAGATTGAAAGTGCATCTAGGCTTTTAATCTATTTTGGTGATTAATGGCAATAGAAATTCGGATATGATGTTGTGCTTGAGTTGTGCAGGAATAAAATGAAATAAAGAGAAAGATAGCACAAAAGGAAGTACCCCAATTCTTTTTGATATGGTGGAAGACTCAATTGGCAATTTAAATTCTATTTTCCTTTTGAAATTGAGTATAGGACCACCGTACTATCAAGGGGGACGTAGTTGATGATTTCCAGTTGCTAAAAGTGCTTTGCTTGAGATGACAAATTCTTTAAAGCCACAAAAACACTTCACAAAACTCCTTTCCTGCGTGGTCGGATCTTAGGCCGGAAGATCCGACCGGAAGTTCCGGGCCGCTCTGTCTCGGGATTTTTCCTGGCCGGAAGATCCGACCCTGGTCGGAACTTACTTGACTTAGCCGTTTTTCGAGCTCACGAGTGTCCTGTTGCAAGTTCCGATCCGAGGCCGGAAGATCCGACCGGAAGTTCCGGCTGGCTCTGTCTTGGTTTCTCTCTGAGTCGGATGTTCCGGGGTCTGTCGGAAGATCCGACACTCTGTCGGAAGATCCGGCCCCCGGAACTTACCTGGAGTTTTTGTTACTCGGTTCTGTTGCTTATCGGAAGATCCGACCTTTTGTCGGAAGATCCGGTACCCCTTCGCAGTAAACATAACGGTCACATTTTGGGGGGTTGGTATTTATACCCCTCACCCCCTTTCATTCACTGTAGCTGCTCTCACTGACCTAACACGAGACAAACTCACTCTTGAGCATTCACTCCACCTCTCTACTCCCTTCCAAGGCTTGATTCTTCCAAGATTCACCTAGGGTTTGAGTGAGAGAGAAGATTTGAGGGGTGAGACTTGTGCAACCTTGAGCATCCTACACTAGTTCATCTCTCAAGCACTTGAAGCACTTGGATTCATCGATTCTCGTTTGTTACTCTTGGAGCTTGCTCCTAGACGGTTAGAGGTGCCGGTGAACTCCCATTCTCTTGTGGTTTGAGTCCCGGAAGTTTGTATTACCCTCTCTCTTCGTGGGAGCACATAGTAAGTAACTCAATCCTCCTTTGTGGTTGATTGGGAGAGACTTGGGGTTAGTGTGACAGCCCGGCTCTTTGTGAGCATCTCAACGGAGACGTAGCTCCTTTGTGGAGTGAACTTCGGTAGAAAATCCTTTGTCTCCACTTTCATTCTTGTTCATATTGTTTCTATATCTTGATTTGTCCCGATCTACTTATTTGTTGCTATACTCTGATATTGATCATATATAGAAGGTTCCTTACATCATTTGTGAGCTTTGTATTCAAGTGGAATCGTCAAAAGGTCATTAGATTTCAAATCTCGAAGTTCCTTTGAATTGCCTGTCGGAAGATCCGGCTTATTCTCGGATCTTCCGGTTTTCTGTCTCTGTCGGAAGATCCTGTACAGTGTCGGATCTTCCTGGCCGGAAGATCCGAGACTGTGTCGGATCATCCGACTTTCTGACAGTTTTTCGGAGGATTTTTGCAGGATTTTTTAAACAGGCCTATTCACCCCCCCTCTAGGCCTAGTGTTGGTCCTTTCAATTGGTATCAGAGCCTAATCCCTTGTTTAGGCTTAACCGCTAAGGGAAAACACTATGGCCGGTATGGGAGATGTATCCGAGATGGCTTCCGCCCACAAAGATAAACATCCGACGCCCGTTGAGTCAAGCTCAAGCGATGATGAATTCAACATTAGCGATGTTGATGAGAGCTTGGATGAACAAGAAAAGAAAAAGCAAAGAAGGGAGAAGATAAGGAAGAAGATCAAGGAGAAGGCCGAAAGAGAGGCACAAAAGCTTTTCAAGAAGAAGATACGAGAAAGAGACGCTCTCGACGGACTTCACTCGGTGTCTTATCGATATGAGACATCTTCTTCTAACAAATCTTTTGACCCTTCTAGTCTTAATTTCTCATCCATTCCTATGGGCAAAGTCCCCAAATTCAATGGGATTGACTATGCCCGATGGAGTGATGATATGAAAATTTACTTGCATGGTCTTCATCCATCTCTTTGGACTATTGTGAATATAGGTGTTGACAAGAGTGCAACGCCAAGTCGTGAACAAGAATACGACATCTTCCGCAACTCTCAAGCCGTGACCGTGCTTAGAAGTGCTCTAAGCACTTATGAGTACAACAAGATTAGAGGAATTGATAGTGCCAAAGAGTTATGGGACACTCTTCGAATGGCTCATGAAGGATCGGAAGAAGTCAAGGAAGGCAAGGTAGATCTTCTACAAGGAGAACTAGAAGCCTTCGTCATGAAGAAGGATGAGTCCTTGCAAGAGATGTATGATCGATTGAAGCTCCTTGTCACCGAAATTAGAATGCTTGGGAGCAATGATTGGGGCGAGAGCAAGGTCACAAAGAAATTGCTTAGAGCATACGCACCAAAGAACCCAATGCTTGCCACAATGATTAGAGAAAGTGACAAGTTCAAGACAATGGTGCCTATGGAGCTATTCAACAAGTTGCAATATCATGAGATGAATAGCTTGGATGTGACAAGGTCTATCCAACAAACCGAAGTCAAGACCATAGCTCTCAAGGCCGAACCTAGCAAGAAGGCTGAGTCAAATGAGAAGACCTCAACTTCCAAGAAAAGTGAAGATTCAAATGATCATGAGAGCACCGATGAAGAAACTGCTATGATGGTTAGAAACTTCAAGAGATTCATGAAGGCAAGAGGTGAAAAGAAGAGCTTCTCTCAACGAAGATGCTATGAGTGTGGGGAGAAAGGGCATTACATTGCCGATTGTCCCCGCAAGAAGAATGACAAAGATAACAAGAAGTCCAAGGACAAGAACGATGATGACAAATTCTTTAAAGCCACAAAAACACTTCACAAAACTCCTTTCCTGCGTGGTCGGATCTTAGGCCGGAAGATCCGACCGGAAGTTCCGGGCGGCTCGGTCTCGAGTTTCTTCGGGCCGGAAGATCCGGCCATGGCATCGGAAGATGCGTGACTTAGTGTTTTTTAAGCCCACGAGTGTCCTGTTGCAAGTCCCGATCCGAGGCCGGAAGATCCGACCGGAAGTTCCGGGCGGCTCGGTCTCGAGTTTCTTCGGGCCGGAAGATCCGGCCATGGCATCGGAAGATGCGTGACTTAGTGTTTTTTAAGCCCACGAGTGTCCTGTTGCAAGTCCCGATCCGAGGCCGGAAGATCCGACCGGAAGTTCCGGGCCGCTCTGTCTCGGGATTTTTCCTGGCCGGAAGATCCGACCCTGGTCGGAACTTACTTGACTTAGCCGTTTTTCGAGCTCACGAGTGTCCTGTTGCAAGTTCCGATCCGAGGCCGGAAGATCCGACCGGAAGTTCCGGCCGGCTCTGTCTTGGTTTCTCTCTGGGCCGGAAGTTCCGGGGTCTCCCGGAAGATCCGACAACTGGTCGGAAGATCCGGCCCCTGGAATTTCTCTGGGGTGTTTCTAACTCGTTTCTGTTGCTTATCGGAAGATCCGACCAAATGTCGGAAGATCCGGTACCCCTTCGCAGTGAACATAACGGTCATATTTGGGGGGTTGGTATAAATACCCCACACCCCCCTTCATTCATTGCTGCTGCACACACTGACCTAACTCGAAACAAACTCACTCTTGAGCATTCACTCCACCTCTCTACTCCCTTCCAAGGCTTGATTCTTCCAAGATTCACCTAGGGTTTGAGTGAGAGAGAAGACTAGAAGTGAGAACTCCCTTTGTTCATCTCGTGAAGCACTTCGAGCAACTTGAGTTCATTGATTCACGTTTGTTACTCTTGGAGCTTGCTCCTAGACGGTTAGAGGTGCCGGTGAACTCCCATTCTCTTGTGGTTTGAGTCCCGGAAGTTTGTATTACCCTCTCTCTTCGTGGGAGCACATAGTAAGTAACTCAATCCTCCTTTGTGGTTGATTGGGAGAGACTTGGGGTTAGTGTGACAGCCCGGCTCTTTGTGAGCATCTCAACGGAGACGTAGCTCCTTTGTGGAGTGAACTTCGGTAGAAAATCCTTTGTCTCCACTTTCATTCTTGTTCATATTGTTTCTATATCTTGATTTATCCCGATCTACTTATTTGTGGCTATACTCTGTTATTGATCATATATAGAAGGTTCCTTACATCATTTGTGAGCTTTGTATTCAAGTGGAATTGTCAAAAGGTCATTAGATTTCAAATCTCGAAGTTCCTTTGAATTGCCTGTCGGAAGATCCGGCTTTTCTTCGGATCTTCCGGTATTCTGTCCCTGTCTGAAGATCCTGTACAGTGTCGGATCTTCCTGGCCGGAAGATCCGAGACTGTGTCGGATCATCCGACTTTCTGACAGTTTTTCGGAGGATTTTTTCAGGATTTTTTAAACAGGCCTATTCACCCCCCCCCTCTAGGCCTAGTGTTGGTCCTTTCAATAGCACAGCTTACCACCCTCAGACAGATGGGCAGACTGAAAGAGTGAACCAAGTTCTCGAAGATTTGTTAAGAGCATGTGTTCTAGCATACAGCACAGACTGGGAGAAGAGTTTATCTTACGCAGAATTCTCCTACAACAACAGTTACCAGGCCAGCCTACAGATGTCACCCTTTGAGGCACTTTATGGCAGAAAATGCAGAACACCTCTAATGTGGTCAGAGGTGGGAGAACGAACATTCTTTGGACCTGACATGATTGTAGAGGCAGAAGAAAATGTGGCAAAGATCCGAGAGCACCGTTGTCATTTTCGACCCCAATAGCACGTATTTGTAAACAAATATAGTCCTGGAGGCGATCCCATGCCTCCGGGACTGTTTCATCTTTTAACTGCTGGAAACTAGAAATTTTGTTTCGGAGGGCGTTAGTTTTCCCAACCGGAAAGAATTTTAGCAAGAAAGCGCTAATACATTTATCCCAAGTGTCTATAGTCCCATCCGGAAAGAATTTTAGCAAGAAAGCGCTAGTGCATTTATCCCAGGTATCTATTGCTTCGCGGTTAGCATAAAACCATTGTTTTGCCTTGCCTAGTAATGAGAATGGAAATAAACGAAGGCGAATGGCATTGATACTTACTCCCCGTATGGTGAAGTTGTTGCAAATCTCCAGGAAATGTTGGAGATGAGCATTGGCGTCTTCGTGTGGCTTGCCGCAAAACGGGCTAGCCTGCACCATGTTGATGAGGGCTGGCTTCAGCTCGAAGTTGCCACCTCCGACTGGCGGAGCTGGTCCGGTACGCACATTCTCGCTTGATGGAGCGGAGAACTCGCGGATCGTCTTGCTGTTTATCAAACGCCCCTGAAAACACATGTACGTACTTAGTAGGTTCACATTTTTCATCACAAATAAGCTGCAGTCGACAAGGATAAAGGACTTACTAACTCCTTTGATAGCTCTGATACTAGTTAACCATTTACTGAATGTTGATGCACTGCTCTGTTCCACAAAGACCAACGAACAGAGAAAGGATAAACTCGCTTGAGTAGCGGTACTCAACTAAGATAGCTCGAGATAAAAGTTCGAAAGTAATCTAGCCAAATGCTTCCCCGGCAACGACGCCAGAAATGCTTGTTGGCACTTCTTACGATCCAATATCAGAATTTAGAATCCTGGTACTGGGGTAAGTTGTGTTTCAGTGGTTTTCCTTATGGCTTAGTAAAATATGTAAATATTCTGCAAGTGCACAGAATTACCGCTGTAGCACTTCACCTGGGAGTATCACGAGGTATCGTAATTTATATTTCCGCAGGGAAGCTTTGGCAAGAGTACTAGTGAATAGATATTCGAGACTATCAGAGAAGGGTACACGACTAAAGAAGACAGGGGATAACGGTATTGGATAAGAGTGGATATACCGGGCACACAGCTCAAGGGATACTCAGGTAAGGAAGAGAAGAGATAGATAGCTGGGAGGACAACGAGAAGAGATAGAGGACTCCTGGATTCTTTATCTACCTATGTCACTCTAGCTTAGAGATACAACGGCTACAGAACCAGCACTAGGAGATCTGGGATAACTCTAATGTCTTAGCATCGGGACAAGGGAACCGGTGAACACACAGAAAGGGATGAGAAGGGGTGCCACTATTTCCCAACTGGGGAATCCTACAGACCGGAACTAACGTGATGGGCTACGAACACCGAAAGGGCTGTCACCACCTCCCGGCTACCACCTCCGTTGCGACGGGAATAAACTAAGGCCACCGACTAGTCTAGGAACCACTCCTACACTACTATAACTAACTATAGTCTAAACAAGATATATTTGCAACTAGAATAAAGTAGAAGCAAGATATAAATGACAAAGGCAAGAAGATAAAGATAACTATATTGATAATTCAAAGTTTTACAAAAGGCAAAGTAAAAGACACAAGAGCTATTACCAGAGCTTCTGAAAACGACTCCGGAACCTCCGAGGCAAGCTCGACTCAACTCTAACTACTAACTAAACTATCATCCTAACTCTACTAGAACAAGTGGAAAGAAAGAGCTCCTTGGCTTGGTGTGTGTGATACAAGAGAAGTGACACTGTTTATATAGGAGTCCATGGCGGTTTGGAGGAGTAACAGCCAAGGGAGAGCATAGGCGGTGCCCCGGCCCCTTCGGGCGAAGGAGGTCGGGGTTCGGCCGAACCCTTAGATCTACCGACTTTGCTCTGGGTGGCCTGGATGAGCTCCTGGAGGCGGTTGTGAGGTGGTTGGCAGTTCGGCCGAACCGGGTCCTTCGACCGAACTGGCCCGGGGCTCGGCGGCCCTCTGTTCCACCGTCTCTGCCTCTGGATGGTTTGGATCGACTCCACCTGGCCGGGATGTGTTTGTCTACCCTGGATTGGTGACGTCATTCGCCAAGTTGCTTGCAACGTCAGCGCTTTGTCATCGTTTGTTGTGCATGTGGCCTCCCAGTTGTGCTTCGCTGCATGCATGGCTAAAGGGGATAACCGGCCGAACGTGTCATTCGGCCAATTTGGTCATTTCCGGCCCCAATAACACATATTTCTCATTGCTGTACATGCATACATGACACTCACCAAAACTCGTGGAACTTTATTAGCAATAAAACCTAAGTATATGGAATGTTGCATAAAACCTCATTTATTCCCGAGTATTGGTGGTCGGATTTGGGTTGTAACGACCGCCAACACTCTGCGGCCTGTGTCAGTGGTGGTTTGTATTGCTTGTGCTCGGCAAAGTTTCAGGAAGCAATAGGGAGCTTTGTGGTTACAAGAGTTGGATTACCCTCGTAGGTTGCCCTAGGCCGCCTTATATAGAGTGACAGGCTAGGGTTTACAAGTCGATTTCAATCTAAACCTACTAGATTACAATCGGAAGTCGTATCTAAGTTGATTTCTACAGGTACTCCGAGATATTTGGAGTACAATTCGCCTTGCCTTTATCAATCTTGTTCAGCAAGTCAGGGAGTTTTTGTGGACCACCTTGGGGTCGGTCCACAACCTTGTAAAGTGTGGATCCAAGTCGGCGGTTATCTCCTCTAGTAGTGAGCCCAGTAGTACCCATATCCTACAAGTTTAGCTTCTAGTTTCACCCCGAGTCATAGACAATTTCTTGCTCTGCCATTACGTAGCACCAGTTGGTCGAAACTGGGTCCCCCATATATTGCGCCTATCGACTGCGAGTTCGTGACACTGGTCGCCTTCCATCCTCACGCCAACGGGCCTGTTTAATTCCCTTAAAAGCTAAAAATTCTCTCTTCAAACTTCACTATTCACCTATCACATCAAATCACATCAAATCTCTCTCCTCATGCATGGAACACTAAACGTGGGTAAATAAAAAAATTAAGTACATGATTTTGATGTACACGACGAGATGAATCTTTTGAGGCCTAGTTAGGTCATGGTAGGACAATAATTACCACAAACAAACGAAAAGTGCTACAGTGTGCTACAGTGTTCGATGTGACATTTTCACCAAACTTCACATTTTTTTGAACTAAACACAGCCAACGATTGTGCTATATTATTGTGACATGACAGAGCAGCGATGTCCTGTCCCCGCGCCTTATCATGCTATGTCCCATACGTTACCCCGTATGGATGGTCGTGTTTGGTTGATTGGGGGGGAAAATTTCCTGGAGAATCTTGCATGCATAGAGTATTAAATGAAGTATTTTTGTAAAATCTTTTTAACGATGAGTATAACTTTGCGCGACGAATCTAATGAGCCTAATTAACCCGTAATTGACTACATTAATGCTACAGTAACCATTCTCTAAACGTAAGATCAAAGACCTCGTTAGATAGGTCTCGTCAATTAACTCGGAGTTGTGTACATAATTTTATAATCTAACTTTATTTAATACATTTATTTAGTGGTGTGGTAAAATTTTTTCACCCCAACCAAACATTATCTAGGGTATGTCCCCGAGGTCCATGACGTGTTCATGAGCCGCAGTGGCCCACAGCCTTCTCGTGCTTTTCTTCATCCCAAGAGCCCATATCCGTGACCCGTGACACTGATAAATACCAATTTTTCACTAAAAGTAGTGGCCTATATTAGTGATTTATTATCACAAAAGCAAAGTCCTTGCTGAAAAAAGTTTGTCACTATAGTTTTTGTGACACCAATATTAATGATGATATTGCGACGACTTTGAATTTCATTACAAAGTAGTTATAGTGATGAATAACAGACTTATTGATATTAATTTCATCATCACAAAAGAACTGCTCCCTTGTAGTAAGTGAAGTCCTAGGATGGCTAGGTTTCAAACTACTTCCTCACGTGCTCCTCCGAAACAAGTACTTTACCTGACCCAAGTTCTTCACTAGAACTGAGGAAAAAACATGACATGCGAGTGGTGGCTGTAAATTAAATAAACGAGATCTTTTAAAAAATATAATCATTTATTTCTATAAATTGTATCATCTCTAGATTAAATAAGTTACCATCAACATTTGAGTGAAGCTAGCCAATCTCAGTGGGGTTTCATGAGGAGTTTCATGATATTAAATATGCTGATGTGTCATAGGGGAGAGAAGAAAAGGTTTCATGGTATATGAGAGGAGTTTCACCACCATAAAACTCCTTTAACACATTTATCTAATTTCTGATCTAGGTGATCGTGTAATGAAAGTGCACTGAGATTGGCCTTATAACCTTTAGACTTATTGTCTTCGTCCCTAGAAATAATACCACCTGTTAATTGTGCTTGTGCAATATAGACATGGTGGGTGAGATTGGGGCTCGGCTAGTGGTGTTGCTATTGCCAATAGAGATCTCGACCTTCACGCTGGCGCAGCAGAGCTCCTAGGCCCGACAGAAAGCGGGGGCAGGGCAAGGGATGGAAAGGAGGATAGCGGAGAGGTTTTCCTCAAGGACCTGCTGCTCCTACGAGCGGCGGTGAACAGCCGGCGGCCCTTGACGCCCTTCTCAGTTGTGTTTACGGCCAGGCTGAACTGGATTGTATTTGGGCCACGTTACTGATGAACTGGGCATTTCGTTACGCTCTCCAGGTGTTGGATGGTTGAAGAATGCCGTCGGATGGACGGTCGACGGCGCGCGTCCTTTGAGGTACAGTGCCCTATGGCGGAGGATCTATTCGTGAACTTTAAGCCTGATTGGTTTGGTACCAATTTTTTTTGGCATGCCTGAGTTTTGGGAGGCTAAAAGTTGGACCAAAATCTTACTAATATTTTGGTAGGATATTGGTGAGATGTTGACATTTTTTTCAAAGCAAACCAAATGGCTTCCAAAACTTTTGGCATGCCCATATTTTGGTATGCCAATGTTTTGACACCAAACCAAGCAGATCCTTTCTTTCTTTGTTGTGCAAGGCAAGTACATTGATGTCGGCTAATATGGATCTCATGCAGCGACACGTAATTTTGAGACGACTTATCAGACAACCTATACAATAGGTTGTTACTCCCTCCGCATCGAAATATTTGTCGCCATTGACTACTCAATTGATTGTACCTCCAAGGCACTCTCTTTCGGGATTAACGCCATGTTTACTTCTAAAAAAGAACTCCCAAATTCACTATGCAAAAAGAACATTCTCCGTCACATCAAAATGTCATAACATGTATGGAGTATTAAATGTAGATGAAATTAAAAACTAATTGCACGGTTTTGTTGTACTCTGCGAGACGAACATTTTAAACCTAATTAATCAATTTTTGAAAAATTTTCGCACATACAAACGAAATGCTACAATGGCGCAATGATTACGAAGTGACATCATACTCTTAAATTCACACTCCTAAATCCAACATCTAAACAAGGCCTAACAGTTCAGAAGACATCACACCACACCCCCTCAGAATGTTCTTCTCCGCTCTTCCGTCTGTCGTTGGCGTCGCTGCACCAGCTCCCGGGACCTCCGCGACCGGTCCAGCATGTCCAGCATCGCCGGCGTCATGTACGACGTCGTGGCGCCCGCCGTAGCCCACGCCACGCTGCGCTCCTCCGCCGATTCCCCGCCGCGCGTCGCTGCGCCGGCACCGGACACCATCTGCCGCGACGTCGCCCGCTGCTGCGCGTGCGAGCTCAGCCCGGCGAGCACGTACGCGCGCCCGGACAGCTCGTACCGCTGCCGGTCCCCCACCCGCGCGCGCATCTCCCGCAGCTCGCGCGACAGCGCCAGGCAAGTGGAGTCCCCCGCCCGCGCCGCGGCGGACCGCGCCACGGAGCGCTGCCGGGCCCGGAGGATCTCCACCGCCTCCGCGTGCGCGCCCCGCTCCGCTGCCGCCCGGGCCGCCGCGATGCCGTCCATTGCCTCCACCCGGACGCGCTCGCGCTCGACCTCCACGGAGCGCTCCGCGGCCACCACGCCCCAGGGCCTCAGCACCACCGCGTCCTCACCGGCGACGCTCTTGCCCCGCCCGGTGGCCGTGTCGCGGTAAGCGCAGCCCACCCAGACCAGGCGCGTGGCGTCGTCGATGGCGCGGGCCCTCGGCACGTGGAGGAGCAGCAGGAAGCGCCTCTCCTCGTCTGCGTAGAGCTCGCCGACGTCGACGGACGCGGCGCGGCCGTCCGTGTCGACGTGGCTCGGGTAGCTGCCGGACTTGACCGCGCGGACGCGGACGCCCGGGTGCGCGCAGGCGATGTCAACGCGGAGCTCCTGCACGGCGACGGAGAGGAGCCCGCCGATGCACTGCGCGAACGCGTCCTGGATGGCCGCCTCGTCCTCGATGAAGGAGAAGGTCCCGCCCGTGGCCTCGGCGATGGTGTGCATCGCCGCCGCGTCGTGGTCCGTGCCGAAGCCGAATGTGTGGACGGGCGCCGACCGCCTCCCGTCGCCGTCGTGCGCGAACGACGGCGGCACGAGCGCGTCGTAGTTGGCGTCGCGGCCGCCGCCGTAGCCCCCGCGCCTCGGCACCGTGTACGTGTCCTGCCCGTCGGAGAGGAGCACGACGCTGGCGACGGCGTTCCGGTGCATGCGCTCGTCGATCACCTTGGCGGCCCTGCGGAGCGCCTCCCCGATGTTGGTGCCGCCGGCGGCCTTGAGGGACTCCACGGCGCGCCTCGCCAGGGCCTTCCCGGCGTCCGACATGCGCGCGAGCCGCATGAGGCGGCACGCGCCGGAGGAGAAGGACACCACGCAGAGGCGGTCCCGGGGCCCGAGGTTGTCGATGACGAACCCCATGGCCTGCTTCAGCAGCGCGAGCTTGGTCCCCACCATGCTGCCGCTCACGTCGAGCACGGTCACCAGGTCCAGCGGCGCGCGCGGCGCCGCCGCCGCCGCCGCGACGCCAGCCCCGGCGATCCCGGGTGCCCTGGCGTGCACGAGCACGGCGAAGTCGTCGGCGGACGCGTCCCTCGCGAGCGACGAGTACTCGCAGTGCGTGGAGAGCGCCACCGCTCCCCCGTCGAAGGCCTCCGCCGCGCGTTCGCCGCGGTGGTGGTCCTCACCGAGCGGCCGCGGCGTCCGGTCCACCGGATCGTCGTCGTCGAACACCCGCGGCTCCATGGGCCGGAAGAACGGCTGGGACGCCGGCGCGGCCGAGGCGGGCGGCGGCGGCGGCTGGCGTGGCGACGGGTGCGTGGAGCGGAGGGACGGCAGCTCGCGCCACCGCGCACTGCAGAGCGGGCAGACGGGGCGGCCGTTCGCGACGCTCCCTGACCCGGAGACGCCGCCGGAATGGAAGCTGTATAAGAGACAGGTCGTGTAGGTGGTCTGACCGCTGGTGCTCCCGCCGCCGCCGCCGCCGCTGCGGCTACGGCTGCGGCGCGCGTCACCATGCCACGAGCTGCTCTCCATTCCCGTGCTTCTTCCCCGTTTTCTCTATTCCGGGAGAAAAATTAAGAAACAAAAACAGAAATTCTGCTGCGGATTTCTGAGTTGTTGACGAAGCAGACAGCAACACGACGGTGATCGGACGGTGTGTTCTCCGTGTAGGTGCCGCGTCCACGTACGATCTCCGCGTTGAACCTGATTTAGATTCCCGGCAAAGTCGTGGATAGCTGCAGTCTGCAGACAGACTTGGTTTAGTACAACTGGTAGCTGCAAATTTTTTTCCTAATCCCGCTCTTGTTGACTAGTAAGCCCTCCGTTGTTAATGTTTTCTACTGCACGACTATTCGTTATTCGTGTTTGCGTGCGTGCTCATAAGTCATAAATCATAATCTATGAGCCGCGAGCCCGCGACTTTGCTTGGACGGCATGAATTTCATGAGAAACAATACAATTCCATAGGACCAGGCAAGATCCTCTTCGCATTACCTATGAACGCATCTGGCGTCTCCATGTAGCTGCTCATTCAATTAGAAGGGTACGGTTGCTGATGCTGGAAAACACTGCCCTCATCATTCTACACGAGCTAAATTGCCGAACAGAAATGCCCTGAGCATTCCATCATGTTTGATTGTTTTGGTAGGATGTCGTCGTGTTGGATTGTTGGTAGTTGCACGCGTGAGAAAACGTCAACACATATTTGGCCAACAAAAGTAGTCAATTGGATAAGTAATTTAATCGTCCAACTTCTTTTTTTGTTATCCCTGTAGTCTTGAGAAAAAAAAATTGCCCTTTGTCATTGACTTTCATCTCTCACCGCAAAAGCCTTCTGAAATACCTGAAAAGACTTCAGAAAGTTTTGGGGCATTCGAAACAAGAACATGCATGATCTGCGCATGAACACAGCAAAAAGGAAAACTTCAAGACTGAGCAGGCACAACAAACACTGAATCCACACCGACAGAAAGCATAACTCAGCAGTTTCAACGTGTATCGGCTCATAAATAAAATGTATAAAGTTATGATGTATCTGTTCCTGTACACAAGTATCAAAACTCACTGGGTAGCGAGGCATACACATGGAACACAGCACCCTGCTACCTCTGGCCGTTGGATGTTTATTTCTAAACTCTGAAAGTAGCTACGAGCTCTTTAGGGGGAGAAAAATGATCCACACAGATTTTCAGGTGCAATCCAAATGTACATCTATTTACAAGAACATACAAAACCTAACACTTCAACAACATGTATTTCGAGTTTTGCGTGCCAGCCATATTCTAACTGTGCGGTCATCACTAGCTGAAGCTAGCATATGGGGCCTCACAGGATTCCAACTTACACAGTTCACGATCATCGTGTGGCCATGCAAGACCTTTATAGGCATTTCAAGGTGCCTTTTCCAAATGTAGACCTGCCATTGTTTCTACAAGTTAGCAAACGGTAAACGAGCAACAATCCATAACCTTACTATCTTCCTAGAAAATAAATTATTATTAATCAGTAAATTTTGTGTTCAGTATTCTCAGTTTGATTTTTGAATCATATACCTATAATAAAATTATTGATAAAAAGACTGCTTCACCTCTTTGCCCTAGGCTACCATTGGTACAATGGCAACTGACAACTAATTCAAAACATTGCTTTCCAGAAAAAGGGAAAACAAATTACCAGTTATCAACCACAATGCTGAATTAGTGACTCCAAAACCATGTTATAAGTATAGTAGAACTTCGAATGTATTTCATTTCAAGGTGTTTTGTTATACTAAAGAGGTTATATACATCATCAGTCAGCCTACCTACCATTGTTACTTTGTTAGCATGATGCGCATTAGTCCTGGAAGCACGGTGCTTCTTTTAAGCCATCAATTTGTTCACAGACATGACTCATTCACGCATGGAATTTAGGCTAGGCAAGAAACTAAAACAGAAGCTGGAGTTGGCTAAACATTTCTTCAAAAGTAGGACTAAAGTCTAGCAAAAAATTATATACCTGTGAATCCTCACTGCCACTAGCAATGAACAGGGAATTTGAACCCCCAAAGCAAGACCTAATCACAAACTTCTCTTGCTTGTGCCCCTTGAACTTTTCAGGCACAATAGAACTTTCATTAATTTTCCACAAATGAATTTCCTGGCTGTTAAGGTTGACAATGAGTGACTGTCCATCACCTGAGAGAGAGAGAGATGAAATTGCCTGCTTCTCACGAATTTTCCATTCCCGTCCCTTTGGAAGTTCTCGAATCCAGATATCATTGCAAGATACAAAGATTAGGTGCCGTCCATCAGGTGTCACAGCAAGATCACTGACTTTAGGTATTCTACCTCCAGCCCATACTTCCAGCTCTTGACCTTCTAGGTCACAAGTGAAGATCCTATTTGGTGAACTTGCAGGCTCGGAGCTGGCACATACGATTTTCTCTGAATTAGGAAACCATGCACATGAACTGATGATGTAGTCCAGTGAACCTCGGAATTTAAGATTGCATTCACCAGTATCAACATTCCACAGTTTCAAAGATTCACCAGTACCACAAGTGAGCAGCATTTTATCATTTGGGCTCCAGGCAACAAAGGAAATTGGTTTTTGGTGACCCTGTAGGCAGTGCTTCTTGGTCAATGTATCATCCTTTTCCACCTAAAACCATATAATGACAAGAATTGGAAGATGTAATTCATGGAACACAAATGATCCTAAACACTAAATAAATTATAATAGATTAACTATGAGTTGCCTGTAAGCAAAGCAAAAGAAACTGTTGAGGTGAAACATGTGTCTGAAGAATTGACATTTATCCATAAAAAATCGAAAAATGCATTGTGCTCTCATAAGCTTCATACCTAGTCACGATTTCCCTGATAAAAAATATTTAAATTTACATGCCTTCATCTCCATTTTTCCTCAAGCTTAGATAGGGTAAGAGGGATCAGCAATGATCTAAAAAATGAGGGAACATTAGCATACTTCTAGACTTCTAGAAACATGTGTCCCTTATAAAAGATTAAGTATCATTTATCATAACGGGACTAGTGGTTAATAGGATCTTTCATGATAACCATTGATCAACTTTGATTGTTTCTACATGGATTTGACTGTGCAACCAGACATTGAAATTTGAGACTCCTTTAGTTACATTACTCCCAAATATCATAAAAAAAAAGACAGTCAGGATGAAGCATATGAGTAATCCAGAAACAGATCAACACAAACATGAGAAGCATGATCTTCCTTCCCAAGTTCACGTTTGGTATCATTACTTGGTTCAATTCAGACCTGTTTGTTTATCATCGCATCTAAACTGGTGAGGCTGATAGTTAATACTCCAAACTCTGAAGAGAGGTATACTGCGAATGGTGATAGTTTAATACTCTGAAGTCTGGAGAGAGGTACATTGTGAATGATAATATTACTATGAATTATGGAAACATGCTAGTATATTTCAGCAGAGGTCCTTATAAGAATGCAGTAATACAGTTTAAATATGAAACAAAAACCTACTCCAATATACTGTTTGGACATTGACATGGTCTCCATTATTTGACTTTAACATATAGTATTGTAAAGAACGAAACTGTAAATATTATATTATGAAATTACTTTTCGTGAGAACT
>OAMR01000103.1:1244307-1275106 GCA_900205405.1 Echinochloa crus-galli
CATTAGTGCTGTCTCTTATACACATCTAGATGTGTATAAGAGACAGGGCCCAGGCTGCGGGGCGAAGGCGGAGCGCGGCGGCCGAGCGGGCCCTCTCCCCTCCCCTCGCCACTTCGCGGCGGGCGGGCGGCGGCATCTTCGCGGTGGGCGAGCAGCGCGTGGTGGGCAGCTGTGGTTGGCCGCGTGGTCCCCGCCACCACGGTGGCGCTGCAGAGGAGACGTCGTACCTTCCCTGGATATGGCGAAGGCGGAGGTCTCCGCTGCCGTAGGGGACCTCCTGGAGGACCCCGGTGCAGCAGTTCGCTCCGGTAAGATCTCCTGAGGGAGACCTTACCGGCCCCCGGTGCGACCAGCCTGAAAGGTGTTGGCAGAGGGGCAACCTAGGACGGAGTCCGGTCGGTAGAGGATGTCGGAGCGCCGCTGCTACTCGTGAAGGGGGCGGGGAGCTCAATTTTTTTTTTGAGGGCCAATCTCGTGAAGGGGTCGGGGAGCTCAATTGAGTGGTTCTTGACTATTCACTATCTCCTTGGTGCATGGTTTAATGGTCGGGGATCCAAATCGATCTAAAATCAAATGGTTAACATTTTGAGAAGGATGAATCCAACAACCGTTGGGCTAATAGATGATGTGGATCTTCTGCTCGTTCACGGAATCAAACCGCGTTTCATATACTAGTGGAGATGAGCGTGTTTAGAGAAAGAATAACTAACAAATACAAATTTATATTTATAAAAAATCTAGTAAAAGATAATTTTATATTTATATATTAAAAGGGCCATGATGTATTTAAAAAACAGAGAACAAGAATTTTAGTCCCGGAAATCAACAATTTCTCTATCTATATTTAGCATCCTTATAAATCTTTATAGTTAATTTCTCCATTTCTTAGTAATTACCTGGTGGAGATCCAAGTGCCGCATTACTAACGATTTATTCGTTCATCCTTTCGTTATGGGACCAGGGCTGAGCCAAGATGTGAGCATAAGCACTAAGAACTTAAAAGAGCTGAAGCAACAACGAGCATAATGGTTACCGTTTTATAGTGGGTAATTGTTCGAATATTTAGTACTATTTAGTTGTAATCCATTGACTATTAATTGTCATTTTTAGAAGGTAGCTATATATGTATGTCAATTTTGCTCCAAAGTAGCATGGACAAAGAACGTGAGACACGAAAAAAAGATAAATGTATTATAAGATATATTATTAATTAAATGCTTTCTTTACCTTTACATGATTGGGAAATTATGATGCAATATCTGACAAAGTAAATAAAAAGGGAAATTAGATTATGAAAACTATATTGTACATGCACACAAATAATATCTTATTATTATCCTTGTATAAACACTCACAAATATGCCCGCACGATACGCGCATGCTATATTTATTATGGGGATTATTTAGACTATTTGGTTGGTGGATACATAGGGTGGATATAAAAATTCCATACTGAGAAAAGTAATGACAAAACGATAAAAACTTTTTAGAAATATCTTTTTTATTGTTTGTGAAAATTTTCCACGCCTTTTGGACTATTAGACCTGGCATATGGGTCCTCTGTGATAGGTGAGTAGAAATTATTTAGGTGAAAAATGTTTGTAAAAGAACTGGATCCATACAGTATACATAGATAGATATAAGTACGATAAAACTGGGGGAACATGGATTCAATTATGGTATCGGCATCAAAAGTTTAATTAACTTTGCCTTGAAGTAGTAACAGGGACTCAGTAGATTACCAGGCAACGTGAGTCCCGGTCAATTGTCATTTTTTTCTGAGATTATTAATTGTCACAATTAGCAATTAGCTAAACAGAACAGAGACAAGGGGACAAAAACATAAAGGCTTCATATTAAACAAATGGTGTGGGCCGTGTTGTTCGCTTGGCTTACCTGCCACCATCCAGTAGTATTTTTCTCTCAGCAGAAATTAGCACCAGCCAGTCAGTAGTATTTTTCTGTCAGTACAAACCAGCACCAGCTACCAGTCACCAAATAAACAAACAGGCACGCTATATATCTACTTCTACTACTTAGGCTGCAATTTTACTTGAACTGGTGGGCTGCTGTGCGGGAGCCTTCAGTATTGCGTCCCGTCTACGATTTACCACCAGTCCTATGGATGGCAGCCGGGTGGGTTTGAACCCGAAACCCGCGGGTTTCAGCCCCGACGGGGCCGGGGGTGGGGCAAATTTCTCCCCCGCGGGGCTGCGGGTTCGGGCCCCTGAAGTAGAACGGGGCGGGGGCGGGGTGATCTTTCCCCCGCGGGTGACTCACAGGCCCCCGAAATAATATGATCCGGCTTAATAAGAACCCTAGGCATATACATTCTCTCTGTTTAGTCACCTAAAGCCCAAACCTTATCCCTTTCCTTGGGGCTCCAGCCTCCTCTCGAGTCCCGCCGGCCGCCGCCAGCCCCCCGCCTCGCGTCGCTCACCGCTCGAGGCTCGCATGCTGCGCCCCCGCACGGCCGCACACGCCGCGGCCGCACTAGCATTGCAGGTCCGCCCTTCTGCTCGGGCGCTCGGCTGCTCAGGGCCGGCCACCAGGACTCGGCGCCACGCCAACACACGAAGACGCCAATCCCAGTCGCCGGTGGCCCACGCGGACATCTCCCCAGCAGCGGCTCGAAGACTATCCGCTTCTTCACATAATCAGGTGTTCCTATCCTGGCACTAGTGGATCCCAAGCTGCTGCTGCTGATGGTGTTTCATTATCTCCGCAAGCTTCTGGTTCTACAGCATCTGAGTAGGCAGGGGCTTCTCATCCAAGAACTCGTGCACGTGTATTGGCATCCGGCTCTACAGCACAAACATCTAATTCGGTTCAGCTGCTATTGTATTAATTTCGTTTGTGATTCTGTCATGTAACTTCCCCTATCTATTTCCGGGTTTCGGGGGCCCCGACGGGTTTCGGGGGCCCGGCGGGTTCGGGGGCGGGTGGGGATTTCCACCTGTGAAGACCTTCGGGGTCGGGGCGGGTTTACCTGCCGGGTTTCTCCACCCGGCCCCGACCCGCCCCGTTGCCATCCATAACCAGTCCACCACTGGCCACGGTCTTGATCCTGAGGCGTGTTGGCGCAGGTGTTGCCCGACACTGACGCCTGGCGTCGAACGCTGTTGCTTCTACCAGCTTGGACACGGTGTGAACTCGAGGAGACGCTGGCGCCCAGCCCAGGTAGGTAGCACTAGTGATTTTTTTTTTAACGAAGCACTAGTGAAAATGGTAGGCTTCATTTTACATCAACAATGTGGAGCTGTCGGAAGATCTCTGAGCATGGTAGCGGTAGGTGATGCAGAGCGTTGCTCCTCGAGTTATCCGGCAATGAAAATTGTTTGAACGGACACACACACAGTCCAGACCGTCCCCTCGGCTGCCCTGCCAATGCTGCGTTGACGATCGCTCCGTGTATATCGCCGGCTGCGCATCCTTGCTTTGCTTCTCGGACTCGGCATCGCACCCGGAGGAGCCGGCCGGATCCGGTGAACTCGACCGCCGATCCTGAATTCCTGATGGGCTGCTGCTCACGTCACAACGGACCATGGCGCAGCGCGCGGGACCCTCGGGGTTCCAGAACCGTCTGTACTCGATCGCCACGCGCCCTCTCGCCGGCTGCCACGGCTGACAAGCTTCCAACCTAGTACTAGCAGGCCGCGCCGGGGATCGATTTCCTGGCTCTGAGGCGTGCAACGTGTGCCTGGTTCCGATCGTCTTATGTTTGCGCGTCTGTCGCTTTGATGCATCGGATGGTTAGTTGAGATGCGAGATTCATTCGTCGTCATCGTCCATGGAGTTCAAGTGGTGGTCCTTCCTCCCTGCCTGGGCCACTGCTACAGTGTACATCCATGTACTGCCGGTATTTCCTAAACCTTCTGGAATCAAGGCGCCACCGTGTACACGGCTCTATACTAATCAAGGCTAATAGGATGTGATAACCGATAGATAGCGTGCATAGTGGCCTGTAAAACTGTAGTAAGCAGAAAGTCCTTGAGGATCGAACGAGAGGCTTCCTCCCCTAATCCTAACTATACTGTCTAGATTAGGGCAGGTACATTGCTACACGTAAGCGGTCTCATAGGTTGTCTCATGCAGATCCACGTAGGATTTTTGATGATGTGGAGGAGAGAGGGCGAGGTAAGAGAATGAGGTCGTTGCTTAGCGAAACAACCGTCTCATGGGCTAAATTTTAGGACTATGAGACAACTCCCTCACCATTGTACGAGTTTTGTTGCCATGCAACCAATCATATTTCTTTGTTTTTTCATAAATTAAGGAATTTTGTATTCCTATGAGACAACTAAAACAACAACCTATTGTATAGGTTGTCTGATAAGCCGTCTCAAGATTACGTGTCGCTGCATGAGACCGTCTATTAGACGATACCAATGTACCTGCCCTTAGCACTCCCCGTAACAGGACATGCATCGTCCTGAATCCACGTGGTCCGACGAGCTTGCCCCCGGGACTCGGCCCAACAGGCCACAAGGCCGCAGCACGCGTCCGGTCCGCGACGATCCCGCCCGTCCATCCCCCGTCCCGGACCACACAACCCTCCACCACCACCCACGTGTTGCGCTCCCCCTCTCTCACGCGCCCTTCTCGTGACCACCTCCATCGTCTCCCTCCCCGTCCCCGCCCTCGCCTCCTATTTAAACAGTGCCACTTGCGACGTCTCCCTCATCGACCTCCACCCATTGGATCTTAATAAATTGTTGTTGGGATATATTCCCCCATACAACTTCGCCGGGTACGCGGAGCTCATGGAGATGGCGCGCAAGGCCGGGCTCAAGGTCCAGGCCGTCATGTCCTTCCACCAGTGCGGCGGCAACGTCGGCGACTCCGTCACCATCCCGCTGCCGCGCTGGGCCGTCGAGGAGATGGAGAAAGACCAGGACCTCTGCTACACCGACCAGTGGAGCCGCCGCAACTACGAGTACCTCTCGCTGGGCTGCGACGCCATGCCCGTCCTCAAGGGGCGCACCCCCGTCGAGTGCTACACCGACTTCATGCGCGCCTTCCGGGACCACTTCGCCGACTACCTCGGCAACACCATCGTCGTACGTCGTGTTCTAGCCAGCCGCGACCATTTCCACGACCATCTTGGTTGGGTTGTCTGTCCTTATCGTTGGATCGTGAATATATACTTGCAGGAAATCCAAGTCGGCATGGGCCCCGCCGGCGAGCTGCGCTACCCATCCTACCCGGAGAGCAATGGCACCTGGAGGTTCCCCGGCATCGGCGCCTTCCAATGCCACGACAGGGTATGTATGATTTGGAATGTTGCCGGTTGAGATGGATTCACACAACAACAACAAAAGTAAAGAAAATTCTGACATGGTGCACGGTATGTTTGGGATGCATATATAGGTCTCCGTCAAGGTGGCCGGCATCCACTGGCACTACGGCACCCGGTCGCACGCGCCGGAGCTCACCGCCGGGTACTACAACACCCGCCACCACGACGGGTACCTCCCGATCGCGCGCCTGCTGGCGCGCCACGGCGCCGTGCTCAACTTCACCTGCGTCGAGATGCGGGACCACGAGCAGCCGCAGGACGCGCAGTGCATGCCCGAGGCGCTGGTGCGCCAGGTCGGCGCCGCGGCGCGCGCCGCCGGCGTCGGGCTCGCCGGCGAGAACGCGCTCCCCAGGTACGACGCCACGGCGCACGACCAGGTGGTGGCCACGGCCGCCGAGCGCGCCGCCGAGGACAGGATGGTGGCGTTCACGTACCTGCGCATGGGGCCCGACCTCTTCCACCCGGACAACTGGCACCGCTTCGCCGCGTTCGTGCGCCGCATGGACGGCGCCGGCTCGTGCCGGGAGGCGGCGGAGAGGGAGGCGCGCGGGGTGGCGCAGGCCACCGGGTCGCTGGTGCACGAGGCCGCCGTCGCGCTGCGGAGCTGACCGGAGGTGATCGATCGATCGTTCGCGTAGGGTCGGGGGTTTCTTTGTTTTTTACGTTTTGGGTTTCTTTGGGAGGGAGCGCGCAACCTGTGGCGCAGGTTACGCGTAGACGAGATTGTGACGACGAGGCCGGGAGATACAGGGAGGGGAGGACAAAAAAAAGACGCGTTTTTTTTGTCACGTTACAGGCTCCGACGATGGGCGGGGTTTGTTGGGGGAATATATCCAGTCGCTTCGCTGCTGCAGAAAGCCGCGGAAAAATGCTGCGTTCTTGCATGCACTTATCCAGTCGCTTCGCTGCTGCAGAAAGCCGCGGAAAAATGCTGCGTTCTTGCATGCACTGGCTGGTCCGGTGCTGCTTCCAGTCTTCTTCTCCTCTCATCTGCTCGATCTGCTCTGCTGTGCGCTGTTGCTAGGCCGGTCGATAGGGCTGCTAGAGGTCGACGGCCCGTGTTGGAGCCGGCCGCAACTTCTTTTATGGATGTCTGTAAATCATCAGTGTTTCAATAGAAGTGAAATTTCATTCATTCCAGTTGTGGTGTTTCTAATGGTTCAAGTAGAATTGCAGCACAATTGTCCATCAAGAAACAATGCGAAATACTCTAATCCAGCCATCCAGGGCTGGCTAGAAGCAAAACATCTAAAATGAACCCGTTGATAGAGGAACGGCAACCAGGACAAATGGTGAAGACTCCCCGGCACCTACGAAAAGACTCTAAATAAGGCCGGTCAGCCGGTTATGCTTTGCATAAAAACAAGTCCCAAAGGTAATTATCTCCGTCGAGAAAGAACCAAAGTCGTTTTCACTTTAATAAGTCCAGAAACTGAATTATGATTCGTGAACTGAATAGCAGCATAGCTCATAGAAATTTTCATATAAGCTCACATCGCTTTTCTCAATCTTCGGTACACTGAACACCACACAATCAGTCAAGAAGTTTGCAGATGATGTTCAATTTTGCTTCTAGGGCCTTGTTTAGTTCCCAAATTTGGCGGTGCAAATTTGGGTGTAGGATATCTCTTCGTAATCATTGCGTCACTGTAGCATTTCATTTGTATATGTGAAAAATTATCCAAAAATTGGTTAATTAGGCTCAAAATGTTGGTCTCGTGGAGTACAACAAAACTGTGCAATTAGCTTTTGATTTCATCTACATTTAGTACTCCATGCATGTTATGACATTTTGATGTGATGGAGATTCTTATTTTTGTATAGTGTATTTGGGAGTAATTTTTTGGAAACTTTTGGGAACTAACAGGGCCTAGTAACAAGTGCATTTGGTTGTCCGCATGATCTAACCTGTGAGTGGGTCAAGTCAGATAGATCGATAGGTTTCTCATGCCTAATTGGTTGGAAAAACAAGTGTTTAGTTTCCCTGCATGGGATGAAAATAAATATGAACGCGATGTTTATTTCGTGTAACTATGCAAGTCTTTATTTTGTTTCAGTATGTAATAGACTGAATTTACTTTTTTGAGTCGATGAATACCGTTTGGACTAAACACTGAATATGAGCATGAGCCGAGATTCCCTTTACACGAAATGCTAATTCAGAACGGCAGAGAATTGCAGTGAATCGATGCTTAATTCATCACATACTTCAAAGACGACAATCATGTCACATCATAAGAAACCATCTGATGGGTGCACGAACCTGACTTGAGAAGTTAGACAGGTTCAGGCATTCAGTTACTAACAGAGTCTGCAAGTTCCCTTGCGGACTCGGCTTTGCAATTGACCAACGACGGATCAGGCTACCAATCTCCTAGCACGTCAAAGAATCTTAGAAACAAACAATAGGGCATTACGAGTTAACAAGGAAACTACCAGTCCAGGATTCCAAGCGACCTATGACCAATGCGTGCAAACAACAGAAAGGTTAAGCACCAACGCAACCGATAAGCAGATGCACCTGACCTGATGCATCTTGGGGCTGATTGGTTACCTGGTTTTCGCGGAACCAGCCCCCCAGATGCAACTCATGCGTGATTGGTTGGCTATAGGAGCAGTTGAGCCTGTCCCTAGAAATGCAAAATGCACGCCTGAACCTACGGATGCAGCAAAAATCGGCGTTGCCCAATTCCCAACCAATCAAACTTATTAAGGGCCTGATTGGTTAAATGGACTCAGCCTTACAACTGTAAACTGGAGTGCTAAAAGGTGAAAAGATAACAGTACTCTTAAACTCCTCGGGTTAATTATCTCCGTCAAGAAAGAGACTGCGAACGCAATTGATTGTTCCACATCTTAAACTCCTTGGGTTAAAGGAGTTTAATAATACCAACAGGTTCAAGAAAGCACATCTTCGTTCACAGAAGGAAAGATAACAGCATAGAGCGTTCTGTGAAACTCAGGTTTGCACCTAGAATGGAAAATCTTTCAACAGGAACACAGAGAATAGGTCCAGATTACTGCTCGGAGCGAGCAAAATTGTAGGCACAGAGTAACACATATAGAACTGGTAGTTGAGGTAGATAGACCAAACAACCTAGTAACCACCCTTGAGATCGTTGACCACGTCGTACGGGATGGGCGTGACGGTCTCAATGGTAGCACCCTCGACCATGAAACCAGGCTTGGGACCCAACGGCTGCCTCTTGGTGCTGATGACCTCACCACGAGCCTTGGCGTCTGCCTTCAGCTGGTCGTTCTTTGCCTTCCTCAGGCGGAACTCCTCAGTGCAGCGGGACGGCTGTACGTGCTCCACACGGACATGGATACGCTTGCTGATGATACGCCCATTAACCTGAAAATGTAACAATTTATCAGAGGAATGCATACATAGATTAAGCCATTATCCTTAAAACGGACACTTCACAGCATAACTAAGCTTGACACAACCCTATTCTGTGCATCCTGCCTAGTTTAATGCATATAAGCACCTATGTATTGTAGGTAGTCGTTAATCAGATTGCACTTATGCAACAATCCATAACCATTGGAAGCCTTCCCTTGATCTGATTTAACAACAAACAGTATATGCTTCCTGAAGTACAAGAATAACAATTGGACACAAATGAACAAATTCAAACTACCACCATTTTGATTTGTTGTCGTGTAGAAGCAACTTGTTAAAACTTGCTATTCCATACAGTGCATGGCTGAAGACAACTTTCAGAAAATATTTGTGAACCAATAACTAAAACAAATTTACAATGAAACGTCACTGTAGAAACATTATACATTTAAGCAAACTAGAATCGTACTACAGCTGCCACAATTATCAAATCATAACTAAAATAACTTAAACCAACACACATTGCCACATTATATACAACTGCTAGACTACAGAAAGCAGGAATAATCGAACATATCTTCAAAAGAAACGGGTCTAGCTGAACATTCCTGTAATTACAAAACCAAATCGCACCCTGAAACAATAAATAACCTGCACAAATGCTACAAATGTAGATCTACAACATCCAAGCACGACCTAATCGTCATCCTTAACTAACCTTTCAATTTCTTAAATGAATCAGACAAAATGCACACCGAGATAGTTAAAGGCAAGCTCCCAATACAATCACTTGAGCAACCGCGGTGCGCCCAGCACCCAAAGCAGGAAGCGAGAGAAAGGGGGGATCTGCGTCGTATACCTGCTTGTTGATCTCGACGCCGATGGCGCGCTTGGTGACGTTCCAGACGCGGCCGGTGCGGCCGTGGTAGAACTTGTGCGGCATGCCCTTGTGGACGGCGCCGTTCACCTTGACGTCGACGTAGTCGCCGATCTTGTAGGTGCGGAGGTAGGTGGTGAGCGGGATGTACCCCTTCTTGCGGAAGCCGCGCGCGAAGAGGTCGCGCGTCCTCGAGCGCAGCCCGTGGCCGGCCGGCATCCTGGCAGCTCCGGGTTGCTTCGCGCGGCGGCGGCTGTAGCGGTGGCGGCGGCGGGAGCGGGTGGGAGGCGGACTCTTAGGGTTTGCGAGGGTTTGGGGGTGGTAACGCTTTTATACTAGGATGGGACTGGGAATGGCTTGGAGGCTTGACGAGGTGCTGGTGTTGGGCTGGGCTTCATTGAGTGGGCTTCCATGAACGCGTGTGACTTGCGCGCGCGGCGGTACGAACAGGTTTGTGTTGGGCCGTATAATATAGCCCATTTACGTACCCTGCTGGCTTAAATAATGAACCCTGATTTTTTTTAAAGACAACCCCTGAAATTCTCAAAAAAAAAATTGAGAACCCCTGAAATTCTCAAAAAAAAAAATAATGAACCCCTGAATCCCTGATTGCTTTCACGATAACATTTTTCTAACCCATCGAATTTCTCATCTCGAGGTCTTTTACGGTACCCAATACCACTGGTTAAAAATTAGTATATAAACTTCTGATTAGTTGAGAAAAATTATATACCATTATAACATGGATCAGTGATATAGATAGTATAGGAGGAATGATATAGGTAGTATAAAGGTATTATTGAAAGAAATATAAATGGCATCATTGTAATTAATGTAATTAAGTAATTTTTTCATTCGATCATTCAAATTTACCATGACGTGCTGTTTTATTTTTCTCTCAATCTTATTCATTTCCCTATATTCCTTATTTTCCCGACGTCTATCTCTTGTTGTCTCTGTACGGCAACCGACGACGGGTTTCATTCGATCATTCAAATTTACCATGACGTGCTGTTTTATTTTTCTCTCAATCTTATTCATTTCCCTATATTCCTTATTTTCCCGACGTCTATCTCTTGTTGTCTCTGTACGGCAACCGACGACGGGTAGTCGTAATTACTAAATTACCTATATTTATAGCATATACCACTTAAAATTGGTACTGGGTCTTTAAAAAGGAGCTCTTCTCGTTTGGCCTCGTTCCCTATGATCTTCAGATCCTCTCTCAATTCATGACGCAATGGTGACACAACACCACCTGCGTATTCAACCTCTCGGACTTTCAGGAGCTATCGCGTCGCGTCGCGTCGAACGAAACGACGAGCGACGGTTTCTTGGACGTGCACAGCGATCGGCATCTATCTGATCCCGCAACTTGGACCACTCGGCGGCAGCCGGCGCCCAAGACAAACCACTCCTTGCTCGGTCGCTCCACTATCCCCTCCCACCAGCATTCCAAGCAAACTCGCCAAGCTCCTCGTACCCTCAGCTGGCCCTCGCCCGCCGGCCGGTCAATCGGCCACCCGCCACCGCCATGCCGGTCCTCCTCCCCCGCCTGCACGCGCCGCTGGCGTCCCCTCTACGACTCCAACTCCGTTCCTCCTCCTCCTCCTCATCCACGACGCCCGGCGGCTTCCTCCTCTGCTCCGGGCATGCCGGCGCGCGCCGGCTCCACGCCGCGCTCGCCGCGGACAACCGCGTCGTGGTGCGTGCGCCGCTCCGCATCTGCTTGCTCCGAGCCTCTCACGCTCGGCCACACTGATCGGTGCTGCTGACACGGTTTCTTCATTCTGTCTTTGCTTGCAGCTGGGGTGCGGGCTGGTGACGCTAGACTACCTCGCCACGGTGGACGCGTACCCGCGGCCCGACGACAAGATCCGCACCGGGGAGCTGCAGGTGAGCGAGCTCGCCGTCGTCGACCGTCGCCCTTGCTGCTCCCTCGATCGGCGGCGTGCGTTTCTGCTGGAGCGAGTGACCATCTGCTTCACCATCGTGCTTTCTGCTGTCGTTTCATTCAGATATCCGGCGGGGGCAACGCCGGGAACGCGTTGACGGCCGCGGCTCGCCTCGGCCTGAGCACGAGGGTGATCTCCAAGGTAACACATCTCGACTCCTCCCACCACTTGTTATACTTGTGATCGAGTATGTATGCATTGCTGGAACATTCACAATTATCACAGGGTGGAATTCACTTGACGGTTCACCTAGCTCATCACGTGCTTTTGTCAGGTGGGCGACGATGAAACCGGAGGAACTGTTCTTTCAGAGCTCAATGAAGCTGGGATTGATACGTCCCATGTCATAGTACGGCTAATCTTTGTTCATCGAGTGACAGTAACCGTAATGCTATTCTGCAAGGGACAATTGATCTGTACCCATTTCCTAGTAACAACGTTACAGTTCAAACTGAGCTGAGGATTTCTTCCATGTTCTTATTAATACGGAGTATTATTTTACGATTACACTTGCAGATTTCCGATGGTGGAAACACAACATTCGTCTACATCATTATTGATAAGCAAACGTAAGAATATATGTTGAAGCTATTGATTTTATTTAAGTTACTTATTATTTGTCCACTCTTACATATTCAGCTTTTAAAACAACGCAATTATGGCATCATCGTAAACATGTTACCATGCACATATTGATTGAATAACAATTCTTTGCTTCTGCAGGAAAACTCGTACATGTATTCTCACACCAGGCGAGCCTCAAATGGTTCCTAGTGACTTATCAGTGTCAAGCTTATCAGCTGCATTGCAAGATGTAAGCTTGCTATATCTAGATGGATATTCACCAGAAGTGGCACTGGCTGTTGCTAAGCAGGTAACAACTTCATTTGTTTCAACACTGTTTTACCAAAAAAAAAGCATGTGGTGCTCTGTTATTCGATATTTGAAAATTCTAGACTCCTACTGAACATATGTTGGAAATGGAGTAGGATATTTTACCAGTTTAGTTTGGATAACTTCTTGCATTACAGATTACAGTACAAATTGCCCACCCTGACCAACCTCAATTACCTGGTGCCCCTAAGTCCCTAACAACTCCAAGCTGAAGTTGACTATCCCCCCAAGCCTAGCCAATAGGCATTCAATAAATTCGAAACCAAACTAATTTAACTATATAAAACAAATTGCCAATCAACTATTGCTTATCTCTGGGATTTGTTGTTGGGGTCATTTGCCCTTCCAAGGTTTTTACCCAGACTCTGCCTGTAAATACCATGTGCGCTACAGAAACGCTATGACACAACTGCTGTATCTTAATTTGTTGCTTGATATAAACCAGAAATATACAGGCTGATCAGATGAAGATTCCGATATTGGTTGACGCGGAGCAAGAGAGAACAAAGGAAGAATTGGAAGGATTGCTCAGTGTAGCAAGCTACATTGTTTGTTCAGGGAAATTTCCAAAGGTACAAATTCATGGTACACATATTTCGAAAGACACGAAGACTCGTTTTAGATTGCAATATGCTTCAGTAATGTTGCGTTAACTTATTTTGCCAACATAATACTAGAGATAATGATTTTCTTATTCACAGAATTGGACGTCGATCCCATCCTTACCATGTGCCCTGCTTGAGATCCTCCTGCAATACCCTTGTGCGAAATTTGTCATTGCAACCCTCGGAGAAAATGGTTGCATGATGCTTGAGAGGAACGAAGCTGGTTAGTTTCGATCTTTCCATGATGAGACAATGAATGTAAATATTACCTTTTATAAATTGAATTTACTCTGTTTGCTTGTAATCATAAATAGGTGATGGATCTGTACTAGATGCAGCAGATATAAAGGTTGTTGCCGAGTCCTTGAAGTTGGAACTGCACAAAGACGAGGCCCTTCTGACTTGTGTATCCTCCAAGGTCTGATAATGTTTCTGTTTTTGCTCTAGATTGTTATGCACCTGAATTGTTATATGCATATCTGCCTCTACATTCTCTTATACTGTATTTGCTCTCCTTTTACCCATCGTTTTTGTCATATTTTATAGTTCATGAGGCTTTCTGCAAGAGGGCTCGGGACAATATTTGGACGGCTGCTGATAGGGACTGCAGAGGCTATCCCTGCTTCAGAGCTTGTTGACACAACTGGTTGTGGGGATGCGTTCATAGGAGCAGTGCTTCACGGTAGGAAAACTGCACCCCTTCATCCAGAAAGCTTATTTGTCTGTTACGTTTTGCTTAAGGAAGTACTGAAAAACTGAAATTTTATTGTAATTTAGTGAAAGGATTTGTGGTGGATTTGGAGTTGAAAGGAGAGAGGAACAGTAGACATGAACACAGGCAATGGGGAAAGGTATGGATGGATGACTTCTCGATCCATCTCTTCCTCTGTCTATTTACTCTCTCTATTTGCACTTTAGTCCTCATAGCTCATCTATTTTACAAATACACACACCAACACTTGAAAGATTTGTGGTGGATTTGAGTTGAAAGGAGAGGAAACAGTAGACATGAACACAGGCAATGGGGAAGGTCTGGATGGATGACTTCTCGATCCATCTCTTCCTCTGTCTATTTACTCTCTCTATTTGCACTTTAGTCCTCATAGCTCATCTATTTTACAAATACACACACCAACACTCCCCCTCAAGATGGGGCAAATACATCATAAAAGACCCATCTTGCTACAAAATGCAGAAAAAATCTTCTCAGGCAATCCTTTGGTTAAAACATCAGCTACCTGACTAGCGGACTTTACATAAGGTAGACAAATTATTCCTCCATCCAACTTCTCTTTAATAAAGTGACGATCGATCTCAATATGTTTAGTTCTATCATGATGAACCGGATTGTTGGCTATATCGATAGCCGCTTTGTTATCACAGTATAGCATCAAGGGCCCATTTTTAAACAATCTCAATTCAGTTAGAAGAATCTGCAACCACAACAGCTCACACACACCATGAGCCATAGCACGAAATTCTGCCTCAGGTAGACCGTGCTACAACACTTTGCTTTTTACTCCGCCATGCAACTAAATTACCTCCGACAAAGGTACAATATCCCGAGGTTGACCGTCTATCATCCAAAGATCCAGCCCAATCAGCATCAGTATAACACTCCACTTGTAAATTTTCTTGGCGAGTGTATAGAAGTCCCTTCCCTGGACAACTCTTAAGATACCTCAAGATGCGATATACAATTTACAAATACACACACCAACACTCCCCCCTCAAGATGGGCAAATACATCATAAAGACCCATCTTGCTACAAAATGCAGAAAAAATCTTCTCAGCATCCATATGAGATGATTTAGGATCATGCATATATTGACTCACAACACTTACTGCAAATGCAATATCAGGACGAGTATGAGAGAGATATATAAGCCTTCCAACAAGCCTTCGATATGCCTCTCGATCCACAGGAGTCCCTGCATCTTTACTTAAACGATGATTTTGCTCAATAGGTGTGGTTGCAGGACGACATCCAAGCATACCTGTCTCCCTTAGTAAATCCAAAACATACTTTCTTTGTGAGAGAAACAACCCCTTTGGCCCCCGAGATATCTCAATTCCAAGAAAATATTTCAATTGACCCAAATCCTTTACTTCAAATTCTTGTGCAAGATATTTTTTTAGATTCAAAATCTCAGCATAATCATCCCCGATAATCACAATATCATCCACATACACTATTAAGATTGCTATTTTACCTACACCATGCTTATACATAAAATCAATTCGATACCAAACTAATTTAACTAGAATAGTGTATGATCAGCATTGCTTTGAATATAGCCTCTTTTAAGCATTGCTTGTCTAAAACGATCAAACCAAGCCCTTGGAGATTGTTTCAATCCATATAGAGATCGATGTAAACGAAGCACTTTCCCATTAGTTTGACTTGTTTCAAAGCCAGGTGGTATATGCATATATACTTCCTCATGGAGGTCACCATGAAGGAATGCATTTTTAACATCCATCTGATATATATCCCAGTCCAAGTTGACGGCACAAGATATAAGTGTTCTTACCGAATTCATCTTAGCAACAGGTGCAAAAGTCTCATCATAGTCAATCCCATAGGTTTGGGTGTATCCTTTTGCAACAAGGCGGGCTTTGTACCTCTCAACCTTTCCTTCAGGTGTATGCTTAATTGTGAAAACCCACTTGCATCCAACAGGTTGCTTACCTTGCGGTAGATCCACAAGCTCCCAAGTTCTATTCTTCTCCAAGGCTCTCATCTCTTCAAGCATTGCCTCCTTCCACTTAGGATCCTCTTTAGCTAATTTCCAGTTAGTGGGTATGGATATAGAATCGAGAGATGCAACAAAACTCTGGAAGGATGGGCTGCAACACTTATAGGAGATGAAATTGGAAATGTCATGTTTATAATCTTTAAGGTATGCTGGAATATTGGAGGATCTAGTTGACTTTCTTATGGCTATAGGTTGATCATTTTCAGGTAGAAGCTGAGTAGACAATTGATTATCTCCTTGCTCTAGAGTGCTAGATGGAGCATTAGGACTAAGAGAGTGTGAGTTGGTACCTGGTCCCCATGCATAAGGACTCTTGATCTTGAGAAGGGATATTATTTTGTGTATCTCCATGGCAAGAATTATTACCCCCACTCTCATTGTCATTATTAGACTCTTGATCTTGAGAAGGGATATTATTTTGTGTATCTCCATGGCAAGAATTATTACCCCCACTCTCATTGTCATTATTAATTTCCTCCCCCTGACTATGAACCGAATTGTCCCCATAAGAACCAACTGAAGGAGGAACAAGAACCGAGCCCATTTGAATACCATCATTGTTACTCTCCCCCTCTTGTTCCCCTTCAGGTGGAGAAAGAATAACTCTAGTATTACTGGTTGGCTCATAATAAGACTCATATTCGAGTACGCGTCGTCTGAACGGAACAACAAAGGACCAGTTGACTGACTGCATGCCTCTGCCTGCGGCGGCGCCGTGAGGGACAGGTGGTAGGTCCGTTAATAGGAAAATCAGGAACGTGTAAAACTGGTGATAAGGATATAGTTTTGGTGCACCGGATAGATCCACGTCCTGTGATAGGGACCATGGATCCATCTGCTACACGCACCTTATCCTTACCTGAACAAGGACTATAGGAAGTGAAAAGATTTGATGCTCCTGTCATATGGTTAGTAGCTCCAGAATCAATAATCCAAGGCTTATGTGTATAGGTTTGAACATGTTTTATACCTTGGGAAGTAGCATGGTAACTGGAATCAGTAGAGAAACCTTGAGTGGAAGGTGAACCTTCAGAGAGTTTGAGCTTGGAGTTATATTTCTCAAGAGCTTGAGCATCTACCACCGGAAGCTCCTTTTCGGATGTAGTATGGTTGGCTCGATTCCAGTTAGCACCTCGAACTCCCCCTGGTTGAGATTTCCCCCCTTTTTTCCACCCAGGTGGAAAACCATGCAGCTTAAAACACTTCTCAATAGTATGCCTCTTATCACCACAATGATCACAAACAACCTTGCTAGATGGAAAACCATGCAGTTTAAAACACCTCTCTATGGTGTGCCCCTCATCACCACAATGATCACATAGTAGCTTGTTTCTTTCTTTGTACCCTCGAGAAATAGATGTGTTGTTCTTCTTCATGGATAAGGCAGCGCTAGCATCAACTGCTTTATAATCATCCACTTTGGGACGTGATAGTCGGGTTTCCTCTTCTATGATACTGGAAATTATCTCATCAAGAGTAGGCCATTCAGACTTAGAAAAGATAAGCTGCCGACGTAGGTCAAATTCTTGATTCAGACCATCAAGAAAAAGCTTGCTCACGAACGACTGGAACCATGTATGATGAATGTCCATATCTTTTTTATCAACAGGCTCAAATGGATGGTAATAATGTAAATCTCTATATAGTTTCTTTGTTTCACCAGCATACTCAGTCACAGATTTTGTGCCTTGCTTCAGATGTAGCAACTCATGCATGATACGAGCAGCCTGCATCTTGTTTGATTTACCTGCAAATTGATTCTTTAGAGCACTCCACACTTCTGCAATTGTGACCATTGTTTCTACCTGTTCTTTGACCACAGATTCCATACTGCCCAACAGCCACACAAGCACTCTATCATTAATTTGTTTGGCCTGAGCATCAATTTCTTCCTTAATCTCACCATCACTAGGAGCCAGCAAACTCTCATATCCATGAGAGCTTAATATCAAACGAGCATGACGAGCCCAACTTACATAATTTTCTGATCCCATTAGTTTTATTGGATTTGGCTCAAGAGCATATTTGATAGCTTCTGAAACTGCCTTGGGCTGCTCCATTATTTTGCCAAGAATTTCACATAATTTTCCAATGCTAGAATCGACATCCTTTTCTCCACCAGTCCCAGCCATGACTATGTGTTACTCAAATCACCAAGTTTCAGTTCACAGGAAACTCACCAGACAGAGCCAAGCACTACGGGCTGGCCAAATAAAAACCACAACTAAGCAGTGGAGAAATTCACAAATGCTAGACTACAACTCCACACCAAAGTACCAGACTGTCACATACCACCAACGAGCAGATCACCAACAAGACAACCAGGGGACCTCACGGACAGCACTACAGGCTGACCTTTTCCTTCATGGACAGCAACAGCATACAGCAGCACTTCAGGCTCCAATCCATCCACAACACTGGCACCAACCGCAGCAATGGAGTCGGAGAGGACGGGCACTAACGACGCGCCGATTGGAGACAGGATGCAGACGAACAGGACTCCAGCGCCCCCAACAAATCACAGCTCCCAGTGCCGCAACTGTTAGAAATCTAGGCAAATTTCGGTATATTTTAATTCCAAAACACAGGATTAACCTGCTCTTGATACCATATTGTAATTTAGTGAAAGGATTTGTGGTGGATTTGGAGTTGAAAGGAGAGAGGAACAGTAGACATGAACACAGGCAATGGGGAAAGGTCTGGATGGATGACTTCTCGATCCATCTCTTCCTCTGTCTATTTACTCTCTATTTGCACTTTAGTCCTCATAGCTCATCTATTTTACAAATACACACACCAACAAATTTTATACCAGAGTGTGTTTCTTTATACGGTCGATAGAAATTCAACAGTTACGACTAGAACCCAGTTCGTCGCCGTTCATGCACTGTTTGTAATCTGACAGACATAGCCTCTCTTGTTCATCGTACATGCAACTTACATCTCTCTTGTTCATCATGGATGCACAGCACTGTCGACAGAGATGCCTCCCGAGACGATGCTCCCGTTTGCTTCTCAAGTGGTAAAGCCAGTTTCCCTTGTATGGAAATTCAGCAAAAGACCATCGATCTAATTCACTCTTCTTTTTTTTTAATCAGGGAGGCTAATTCACTCCTTGGCTGATCCTGATTGAGTTGTTCATGCTGCTGCAGGCAGGCATCAAATGCCGAGCGATCGGCGCGCGGGCTGGTCTGCCATGGCGGTCCGATCAACGGCTGGCTAAGTACCTGTGATATCGCTGATTCGCCGTGTCTTTGAAGAATACCACGGGTACAGTGTGTTCAGACATTGTTGTTGCGATTGCGAGCATCAGTGACATTCCTAGATTTGCCCCCCTGTCTTTCACCTCTCCCTCACATGAGATTGTGCGTCCATGTAAATACTGACGGTGTTTGGTTGGACAAAATAAACGGACGAGAAGAGTTTTTTTTTTTGAACAATGACGAGAAGATAATCTGATTTGGAGGAATTTCAGAGTGAGATTCTGATTTTAAATGTATAGACACAATTGCTGAGATTACGATTCGGCAGTCGGCACCAGCACACGGAAACTCCGACGCTCTCCGCCCTCGCGCTCGCCGGGCTGTCGCAAAACCCACCACGCCGCCGCTCCCTACTCCTGCTCGCCGCCGCCTGCAGCTACGCTCCCCAGCCGTGCCGGGCCGCCACGGGTTCATCCTCCGGCGGTCCGGCCCGCGCCTCTCGGTCGGTCTCGACCTCTGCGTCGCCCCGCGGCGCCGCCGACTCCCCGCCGTCCTCGCCGAGGACGACCGCGTCGTGTTTCGACTTCGATCCCCCCCGCACCGCCGCTGGACTACCCGTGTGCGCTGCGCGCGCCGATTGGCAGTTGCTTTGTTTGCTCCTCGTTCTGACCGGTGGCCGGTTCCTCTTGGGGCCTTGGGCTGCTTGCCTGCAACAGGGGCAGGGCTGCGGGACAGGACTGCCTGCCGCGGCGGACGCGTACCCGCGGCCCGACGACAAGATCCACACCCGGGGGCTGCAGGTGAGCTCATCGATCGCCCTTGGCCGACGAATTCCTTTCCCTTCTCTGCCACCTTTTCCTTTGCCCTCCGCCCTCGCCTCTCTAGCGTGGCACAGGCCGAACTCCTCGATCTCCATGCTGTCATGGAGACGACTGTCCTTTCGACCAATGCGGATACTCGGCACCTGAAAACATCCTCCACTTTCTCAAGTCGAGGTGCATACGATCTTCTTCGCCCCTCGGCCCCTCCGGATGCTTGCTCCATACTTATCTGGCAAACCTGTCTCCCCACCAGGGTGAAGTTCTGGGGTTGGCTGCTGCATAAAGGGCGGCTCAATACCAGGGCTAACCTCTTTCATAGAAACAATCAGAACCTTGGAGGAAGCCAATTGTGAGCGTTGCCATGACACGCTCGAGACAGATACTCACCTTTTTCTCAGATGCCCATCTGCTCGCGGGTTCTGGGACAAGTTGGGTTTCTGCCCTGATGAAGCCAACCTCGTCACCCCCTGGCGGACTCAGCTCCCTCCCCACCTCCCCTCCCAAGTTGCACCGGACATCATGCTCACTGCCATGAGGCAAGTTTGGCTAGCGAGGAATGCACTGATTTTTGACGCCAAGGTCACCTCGGTGGATGCTATGCTAAGGAATTTGATGGACGAGCTCAAGCTTTGGAAGCACAGATGTACGGCTAAGTCTAGAGATATAGATTGCTGGGTTCATTTTGTTTCTCTTGCTGCGGCACTGTAATCCCTTTCTCCCCTGATGTACTCTCTCTATAACCTGTCTCACAGGTTACCTCCTCCCCTCTCTGTCTCTCCACTCTGTCTGGAGATGTAATATGTTTTGTTAGGCATTTTTTGCCTCTTTCGATCAATGAAAACCTCAGCTTGCTCAACCGCGGCATTGGATTGACCGTGCTTTATTAGGCCAATCTCATTGGGGTTTTATGGTATTAAATGTGCTGATGTGGCACAAGAGAGAAGCAAGAGTTTCATGAGAGGTGAGAGGAGTTTCATCACCATGATACTCTTTTAGCACGTTTCTGATCTAAGTAACCGTGTAGTGAAATGGTGCACTGAGACTGGCCTTACTGGTTAATGCCATTGTAGATATCCGGAGGTGGGATTGTGGGAACGCGTTGACCGGTGCCACTTGTCTCGCCTCAATACGGGCACTCCAACGTGACCCTTCTGATTCCACCTCCCAATAGACTTTACATACTGGATCATTCAGTCACCGGTTAGAATATAACGATGAGTTTGGAGAAACTGTTCTTTCTCTAGGTTTATGCACTTCACCCAGTCCTATATGTTTTCCTCAGGTGTCCGTGGATGAATTTGGAGAAACTCTTCTTTCTGAACTCAAGGTAGCTGGGATGGATATATCCAGGGGTGGGCCCACCTTATTGCATGGGTATTCAATTGAATACCCATTATTTTTGACAAAAAAAATTTATATATGTAATGTATATCAAATATGTGTATAAAAAAATAGCACTATAAATATCCTTTCCAGTCAATTCTAGCTCGTTGGTACTCGGAGTTTTGTAATGTGCATTACTAATTTAGGTCGTCCAAAATATTTTTTTCTATTATTTAAAATTTTGAATACCCATGTTCAAAATCCTGGGCCCGCCCCTAGATATATCTCATGTTATAGGAAGAGCTGAGTTGGAGCATCTTTGTCCATCAAACTTGTACCAAACTACCCATCTGGTACCCATTTCCCCGTAACCAACAGTCAAGCTGTCATTTTTTCTTGTTTCAGTATTGATCACGGCCTGCTTACTGAAATAGATGAGTACATAGCTTGTTCTTGTGTTCAAGGATGAACTTAGAGAGAGATTCCGGATCAATATATATCTTCCAGCTTCTTCTCTGTCTCATATTCTTTTTGTGATCATACTCGCATATTTCTGATAGTGGGAACACAACATTTTGGTTTTGTCATTGTTGACTAGACAACATAAGAGTTCTTCTCTTTCTCGTTATTGTAAAGACAGTTAATACCTGCAAATTAGCTTCATGTGGCCGTAGAGACAAGTGAAATATATTAAAATGGCCACCTTGTTTCTTTCCAAGTATAGCCAAATTGCACAAAAATAGGTATGTGAACGGATTTGCCAAACAATTTCTCAGGCCTAATGTAATCATAGTTGTCTTGTTAATATAGAATCCAGTGTAGTCATCAATCTTTCTCTTCTCTATGCATTTAATCTGTTCGATGTATATTCTTTGTAATGTTCTGTTTTTCTCAAATGTATTAAGTCCACCAGACTCCGTAGTTCTCTCTCTCCTTTTCTTTTACTGGTTATTGTTGCCAAATCAATCTCAAACTGAAACTATTGATTTTATTTGAGCATAGCATAATTTGGTCATTCTTATGTTTTACAACATCACCTTATAGCATCAAAAACATGTAAATCTTCATGAATGACTCTTTAGTCTTTACGCTTGCAGGAAAACTCGTACATGTATAATCACATCAGGCAAACCTCCGATGGGTTCCTAGTGACTTATCAAGCTCAAATTTATCAGATACATTGCAAGATGTAAACCTGTTGTTTCTAGGTGGATATTTGCATGAGATGGCATGGGCTGTTGCTAAGCCGGTAAGTGCAACATCGATTCATTGATACATGATATGATGCTAATGTCTTCCTAGGTTGTCTCTATTGTTCAATTATGGAGTCCTATGTAACACATACTGTCTGGTTAAACTGTCAGGTGCCTGCTGTGCTTGGGTTTGATAGAAATTGGCATAGCTTGGTCTGTAAACCTAGAACTTGCTGCATATATAGCTTAAGAAGAAAGAGGTGCAGGAGGGAGAGAGGGAGAACTATGTAGAGTAAATGAGATAACTTCCTGCCTAAATTTATCATCTCACCTCTCTAACCTCTGATAAATAGTGCTCCTAACAAAATCTAAAGCAATTTAATTTTATTGAGTCTAGCTAATAGATCGAGTCCAGACTGACATAATTTAGGCATTTGACTAATATACACTTTGAGACCAAACTAATATGAGTCTCGCAGAATAACTCTGCTACGCAAGTAAACCTGCCAAAAACCATAAATCATATTTTAATTTGTTTCTTGATATAAACCAGGAATTTGCAGGCTGATCAGATGAACATTCCTGTTTTGGTCGATCTGGAGCCAGAAAGAGCTAAGGCAGAATTGGGAGGTCTCCTCAGTCTATCAAGCTACATTGTCTGTTCGGGGAAATTTCCAAAGGTATAAGGTAATATTGTGAGGTCAGAATACATTTCAAAGGACATGAGCATCCTTGTTTTAAATTGGGTTTTAGTGCAGCTGCATTAGTTTTTCCCACATGCTAATTACAGTGATATTCCTATTGTGAGAAATGGACATCAAGCGAAAGGGCCTCTAGCTGAGTTGGTTAGATGGCCTCAGTAGCACTCCTCAGGTCTTGAGTTCGACTCCCCGTAGGAGCGAATTTCAGGCCGGGGTTAAAAAAATTCCCTCGTTTGTCACCACATCAAAGCATAGGTCAAGGCCCGGCCCAGGTCGTAGCCGTGGTTGGTTTGGGCACTCCTACCGGGGGTAGTTGCAGCAGCCATCAGCCCGGTGGGTCGTCTCACACGGGTTACGGGCCCCTATGTAAGGGTGGGGCAAAGGTTCGGGGGTTTTCTCGACCTACGTGAGAAGGTCTTCTTCTTAAATGCAATGCCGGGGGGCGGCTTGCCCCTCGCAGGTCGAGAAATGGACATCAATCTCATCTCTACCATGTGCACTACTAGAGTCCTCCAATTTGCTCGTGCTAAATTTGTAATTGTGACCCTTGGGAAAAATGGCTGCATGATGCTTGAGAGGAGCAAAGGTGGTTATCATTGGTCTTCTCAGGATGAGTTTAACAGCAACTAGCACTAGGATCCAATAATCAGCACATGTTTGCTTTGAGACCTCAATTTATTTACTTGATGTTGTGTACTCCCTCCATACCCATAAATCAAGTCGTTTTGGACAAGAATCCAGTCAAACATTGGGAATATAAATCATGAATAACTTTTAAATTATTGAGTTTGAAAATGTAAAAACTATGTGAATAGATTTGTCTTGCACAATACTTCCATAAAAGTATACATATGTCAATTTTTAACAAATACTTTTATAAAAATAAGAAGTCAAAGTTATGCTTTGAAGACCGTGTCGTTGTCCTAAACGACTTGTTTTACGGGTATGGTGGGAGTATTAATTAGGTGATGATTCTGGAATAGATGCAGAAGATATAGAAAGGGTTGCAGAGCCCCTAAATCTGGAAGTTCAACAATATGATGTCATGCCAACTTGTTTACCGTCCAAGTTATAGGAATGCTTCTGTTTTTCAGATTGTTGAATCATCCAAACCGCAACAAATTTGCACAGGCACCTCTTTTACCGTTTTTCCCTTTGCCATGTTTCTCAACTTCTAGTTCATGAGATTTTCTGTAAGAGGTCTCCGGACAATATCTGGAAGACTGCTGATACGAACAGCAGAGACCATTCCTGCTTCAGAGCTTGTTGTTACCACTGGTTGTGGGGATGCATTTGTAGCAGTACTTCACGGTGAGGAATTGTAGCTCTCTCCTATTCTGAACCTTTCTTCATCATGTATATCCTGTTCTTAAAAAATACCGAAACTTTTTTTTTCGAAAACGCAGGAGAGCTGCGCTTCATTGTATTAGAGAGAAAAATGACCCCATACAAATCTCCTCCCTCATATCGGGCCAATATGAGGGATAAGTTCAACACACACAAACTCTAGCCTAAAGAACACAAAGAAACAAGACCAGAACCCTTGACCAAGTAGCCTAAATTGAGCCAATTAGGCCCAGACCGTGCAGCTTTTTAGCGCCGGCCAGGCACCACAAGCTATGCTCTTCCTTGAGATCCCTCACGATGGAATCGACTGGAAAAAAAAACCGAAACTGTTATGCTTTTGCTGAATTGCTGAGTTGGATTGATATTAAGAGTATGTGTCCTACATGATTTATGTGCACATTCAACAAACAATTATGACTCGCCTTTTAAACCGTCCATATAAATATATAATGCCCCTTTTTCCCCTTCGTGAGCTTATTCGTTTATGTTTTTCATCCTGCACAGGACTATCCGCCGAGATGCCGCCAGAAAAGATGCTGCTGTATGCAGTATGCTTGTCATGTGGACATGTGGTAAGCACAGTTACCTTCTGCTTTGGAGATGCAATTGCTTTACCCAAGACGAGTGATCATGCTGTGCTTGCTGCTCATGTTTCAGGCAGGCATCAACATCAAGTGCCGAGTGATTGGCACTCGGGCTGGTCTACCCTTGCTGTCTGATCCACGCCTGCCAAGTGCGGTTCCGGTGCTAGATACGCATCGTCAGAATGGTGCCATTTGTGTTGTCAGTTAGGACCCCGAATAAAACAATTGCTGTTTTGTTCAGTAGCCCACAGGTTGGGCCGTGTTTCTTTGAAGTTTGGAAATATTTTTCCAAAAGGAATCTTGTATGCATGAAGTACTAAATAAAGTCTATTTGCAAAACCCATTTAGGGATGAGTGTAACTTTGCGCGACGAATCTAATGAGTCTAATTAAGCCATGGTTTGCTACAGTATTACTACAGTAACCATTCTCTAATCGCGCGGTCAAAGACCTCATTAGATAGGTCTCGCGAAATAGTTCAATGTTGTGAAAATAGTTTTGTAAACTGACTTTATTTAATACCCTTAATTATTGGTCAAAGGGGTGGAAAAGTTTTTCCACCCCCAAAGAAACAAGGATTTAAATGTTCCTGCCTTTTCTTTTTAAATTTGTTTATTGACCATTTGAATCTGCGCTTCTAGAATACTGTTTGGTTGAATAAAATAGACCAGGGCAAATCCTCTGAAATCTGTGGAGGCTTCATAACAGGTGAATGCGTGAGTTGAACTGCCATTTAAAAGTTCAGAACTGGTCGGTCACCATCAGGGACGGTTGTTGCCAAAGGAGACCATAGCAGCCTCTGAATTGTCAACGTGCACTTGGGGGTTGTATTGCTGGGCCCTGTCCGATGTCGCGACGTGGTCGTGGACCCGGCGCCCGGTCAACGTGTCTGCCCAGGCGCCACGGGCAACGACACAGGCACGCGCAGCTGGCACGCAACTACGCAAGTGCCCTGCCGCCGCCGCCGCCGCCGCCGCCCGCCGGCGGCGTGTCGAAGTGCGTTGCACTGCGGCGGCAAGTCGTGGCAAGGTTTCAGTCTACGTGCGTTCTCGGGAAGAGCCAGCCAACTCCAAATCAGCTTGCAACTCCTCCTCTGCGCCCTGTTGATATAAAACCAAACCAAACTGAATCCAACTGCAAGCAGCAAAGTGTCGATGGCTTCGAACTCCGACGGCTCGGCGGCGTTGGGCGCGGACGCCGTCGACGCGCTCGCCGCCACGGTCGCGGTCACCGTCGAGCAGAGGCCACCGGCGGCTCGCCTGACTGAGCTCGGCGTCAGGTCCTGGCCCAAGTGAGTAGCCGACGAGAACGCCGTTCCTTCCTGCTGCTTAGGTGAGACACGTGACGTCACCTGCGGTTGCTGGAACACGTTGTAGGTGGGGCGGGCCTCCGGGGAGGTACGCGCTGAGCTACGGCGCGCGGCAGACGTGCTACGTCGTGAGAGGGAGGGTGAGCGCCACCGTGGAGGGCTCGCCGGACACCGCCTCCGTCCAGTTCGGCGCCGGCGACCTCGTCGTCTTCGCCAGGGGGACGCGGTGCACCTGGCACATCGTCGCCGCCGTCGACATGCACTACGCCTTCGACCCATCCTAACAGGAAGGAACCAGAGACTTGCTTCTATGCACACTGACTCGAATGTGAGGAACTGAAAACTGAGGAAACAGAGCAAGTGGTGTTGATGCGGATCAATAAAACCAAGCACTGCGTCTAATTCCAGCTCCTGTGCCCTGCATATCCAACTCAGCTATCTGTACCGAATACTTACCACATTATACTGCGAATGGTGAATAAATCATCCAACGGCCAAGTAATTGATATCCAACTCAACCATTTGTACCTGAAAGTTCATATTGTAAGGAGGTAGACCTATGGTTGAGGGTACTACCCCAAACTACATATTGTACAAGGAACATCTACGGTCTCCTCTGAAGGAGAAACCTAGAAAGTGGCATATCAATGCCGTCGATTTTATTGTTCATGCTGCCCATGAAATGCAAGGGCAGTCGGTCACTACTTAATTCCAGTCAAACTCAAACAGGATGTCTGCAGACTCCAGCCTTGACATCTCAAGCTGATGAGTAGCAGCTTCGACCGATAACACATCAGCAGGGGCACTAGCAAAATCATTCAGGTGAGCTTCAGAGTTAGGAACAAGAGTGCTCCCGCTAATCAGATGGTCCCAATTCTCTGTTGTTTCCAGGGGATTATTATATGCCAGAACATTGGCAACTGTTGCCAAGTTCTCCATTGCTGCAACAGATTCATGCTGAAGACCGAACCCCTGGTTTTCTGTGGAATGCACAGGTTCAGAGTCAGTCGTTACATGTGGAGACTCTGTGGTGCTGATACGGTAATCTGCTACCCCCAGATCAGATGCCACAGTAGCAAGTATGTCTTCCCAGCTTTTTGTACAAATATCTGTTACTGGTTCTGGAAGGTATTGTGTTCGCTCGGTTATCAGTGAGGTGCACCGCGAAAGCTGTGGCCCTATGACATCCATCCCATTTGTGGCTGGAGCCTGATAGTGTGCATATGCTGCTGGCTGAACTTGTTGCACCTGAGATGCTATTGGTGCACTGAGAGATCTCTGAAAAGAATTACTCTGAGCAGTCCCAGTGAAAGCATTGGTTGTAGGTGCAACTTGAACTGGCTGAGATACATGTGGCAATGCCTGGTGCATCAGGGAATTATCTAGACCAGCGGAACCAAATTGGCTAGCATTTGTGGATGGAAAGCCCGGAGAAACAGGCCCTGCTCTTTTGAAAAGTGCACGCGAATGAGTATTTTGAGCAATGCGAGCATTGCAAGTACCTCTTCCAGCTCTTGGTGAACTGACCGTCCCCCCTACACTTAGTGAGACTCTTACTGAGTGATGCCTTTGTTGGTGTTGGCTCCCTTCAATAAGAACAGGACTTTGGATGGCAGGAGAAGGGCGACCCATATGCAATACTGAAGACGGAGGCGATTGAGGGACTGAAACATGGCACTGCATAGGTTGCTGTCTGCGTGATGCAGTTGTTGAGCACGAGTCATTCTGGAGTTTTTCTGGACCAGATGCTGGCATGTATTTGCCCTTGAATACTTGCCTCATCATTTTCCATTTTTGCTCCTTATCTGTAGCATGGCAATGATCATTATCTGATGTACTGGTACCCCAATATTTGCATGGAGCTGGAGTATCACATACATAACAGTGGCACTGCATTTGAAAAACAACAATACTACAGAATTAATGAAATTTAATCGATTACTCTGCTAGCATGTTTGACGTCTTGTATTGCCAAAAACATGGGAGTGAAAAATGTATGTTACTGACCATGATACAATGCTTCACGTGAGAAGTAGTGCTGAAGGGCAAGTTTGAACATAAATGACGTGAATGAGGGAAGTCTCTGCATGCTACCTGTAGAAGAACAGGCAATTGTTAAAAGCAATTAATAAAAGATACCAGTGAAGACAAAATGTAGTTTCTATGTAAGAGTTGACACCCAATCAGTGTCAATATGAAATCGTAGAGACAGAAATACATATGCACTTAGTAAATTGTTTCCACATTAGATCAATGCATGTTTAAACACTTCATAAATCATAACATATGGACCTCAAGGTACATTCCACAACATTAACAACATGATATCAATGTACCACAAGCTGCCAGAAACTATACCGCCTTCTCAGCCACACATAGACATAACATGAAATCAGCACAAGATAACTATTACACACAGCTTCTCCTACTAATTCTATGAATGCAACTCAATGATTCAACTCTCTATACATGCTCTCAAATACAAAAGGTACTGCTTTGATGACATCTACAAAGTGCTAGTGCTACAGATCAAAAAGTAAGGACTCAAATACCTGGCCTTTCTCTGCAACTATCTGCAATTCATCCGAGCTTCCATCTCCTGTGCTCCCCTTCTCATCGGCAACGGTAACCGCCTTATCAGGGTCACCATCTAGGACCACACAGTCATCATCATCCTCATCACAAACACCATCGGCATTGGCCTTCTTCTGCAGTGCAGGTGGTGAGGACAACTCACTCATAACCACAAGGTCATCAGGTTTCGCCGTCTGCTGCAGCACCGGTGGAGCTGATATCTCACTCATAATCACGAGGTCATCTAAATCCTCCCCGGTTGCATCGTCATCCACATCGAAAAGGCCTGCCGTCCATCCGACGGAGTCAAGGGGCTCACGGGCGCCGCCAATTAGGAAGTCCTCCTCATCGGAGCTGATGTCCACAACACCCCCCACCGGGGGCATCCGGACCCGAATCAGAAAACCTTAAGCTGCCTCACAGATTCCCCCAAACGAACAACTCAACGAGGTCCCGACTCCCGACGGACCAAGAAACACTCCCCCGACCACAACTCTAGCCGGGTAAAGGCTAGCTCGACATGTCACCGGCCACCATGGATCAAGAACCGGAGAGGGTTCCCAAGAAACGTGACCATGAGCACTCCCTATCCCATCAGAAGGCAAACCTTAGTTCATCCGGCAGCCGATTTGCCCGTCCACGCAAGGCTTCACCGCCTAACGGCGAAATCCGGCGGCGCTGGGTGGGGAAAGTGCCTGAAACGGTGAAACCAACAGATTCAAGAACCACACCGACCATAAACATCGACGGAGGAAGCCGATTCAGAACAGCAGATGCTACGATTAACAAAAGCAAACACGCGCACAAGGGGAAGAGGAGGCGAAGTGTGCAGACCTCAAGCAGTCCTCTCTCTACTCGGTGCAGGAGAAGAAGAGCGAAGGGGAGAAAGATCAGTTCTTCTGGTACCTTTGGGATGAGAGCAGGCGAAGCAGACTCATCACCTCTGTCGCAAATCTCCCCAGAAATCCTGCTGTTAATTCATTCCGCTGCCGCTGTACATCGCTCTATCGATATTCCTATGGGCCATGGGAGAGTGCAGGCCCTCTGATTTATTTTCTTTGCGCCGATAGAAATGGGAGAAAGGGCCGATGAGTAGGATGATATCAGCGTGGGCAGGTGCAGTCGTGCCGTGGTCCGTTTAGCGGATTACGGGTTGCGGGGTCGGACCCGCGTGGGGATTGACTTGCTTGACTCCTCAAATGTCTATCGAGTCTCCTATTCTAATGACCGCCTTTGTCATGAAATTGAATGGAACTTGCAACACCTTCAAATGTTTGAGCAAATTAGTTTGGTGAGAAAATTAGTGTATTGTGTTATGCGTTTAGGTGGATGCACTTGCGAGTTTGAGAAGAACAATTACGGCTTCTTTTTGTAACGGTTGAACAAAGAGGACATTTAAAACGTTCGCGTCATCATCCCTTTGCCATCCATAAGCAGAGATCTCCTATTTTTCTTTAGGCTATCTTATATATTTTCGTTGATGTCTCTCTAAACAACTTATTTTTGTTGGATTGTTTAGGGTGTGTTTGATTAGACTCTGGCTTTTGAAAAAACTACTATAGGCTCTAGAAAAGCAGTTGTGGGAAAGGAGCGGTGCAAAAAGAAGAAAACCGTTTGATTAGAGGTGCTCTCAAACTGTAAGTTGTGTATTATGAAATATCGATAATGCCCCATTGCCCCTGTAGGGACAACGTTTGCTCCCCCCTCCCCCGCGTTGCCCCTCGTCGGGCAGCACGGGCGGCTAACCTAGTCGCCGCCGCCGCCCTCCTCCCCTCCCTCCCCACACCTCGCCGCCGCCGGAGGTCGTCGTCGGAAGCCCGCCGACCCCTGGGAGGGCGGCGGCGGGGCAGTACACCAGCTGCAGCTCGCAGATCTGGCGAGGCGGCGTCCTCGGTGCGATCGTCAGCGACGGCGCCGGGACGGGCGCGTGGAAGCCGACGGTGGCCCGGGCGGGTCGCGCATGGCTGGCGGAGGTGCATGGCCTGCGCGGCGCCGCGCGCCTGCGGCTG
>OAMR01000103.1:1294396-1308670 GCA_900205405.1 Echinochloa crus-galli
CAAGTCCATCATTGGCACAGCCAACTCCATGGGCATTGAGATTGTTAAAGATCTATGAGAAACATGGCTAGCCATGAACATGAAGAATACTGTGACATTTGTGTGTTCCTAGTTTTTAGTTGGTTCTGGAGAGGTAGAACTCTGCTATCTCACTGAGCTTTCTACCAGCGTGATGCTCTTCAAGGAGTATAGACTCCCTGATACAATTTCTGGTAACTTGACTGATATAAGTGTTTCACTATGGTGTTTTAAATAATAGTACATTGCAGTGTCTGTCTTCCACATGGATATGTTTGCAAATGATCAAAAAATTCTGATTGATATTTGCAAATTATCGAAAATTCCTGATTGATAAGCTCTGATTCATGCGTCGAAGGCTGGCCTGCAATAATGCAGTATTTGTTGATGCGTGATATGCAAATATTTACTGTTGACCCGTGATCCTTAAGATGTGGTCAAACATGCATGTAGCTCGCCTTGCACTACATATTTCTGACGTAGTTTACTAGATGCTAGCCGTTTTCATTAACTATTTGTCTTTGCTCTTCATGAAGCAGTTTACTACATGCATGAATGCTTCATGAAAACGGCTAGCATCTAGTAAACCACGTCAGAAATATGTAGTGCAAGGCGAGCTACATGCATGTTTGACCACATCTTAAGGATCACGGGTCAACAGTAAATATTTGCATATCACGCATCAACAAATACTGCATTATTGCAGGCCAGCCTTCGACGCATGAATCAGAGCTTATCAATCAGGAATTTTCGATAATTTGCAAATATCATTCAGGATTTTTTTGATCATTTGCAAACATATCCATGTGGAAGACATTGACACTGCAATGTACTATTATTTAAAACACCATAGTGAAATCACTTATATCAGTCAAGTTGCCAGAAATTGTATCAGGGAGTCTATACTCCTTGAAGATCATCACACTGGTAGAAAGCTCAGTGACATAGTAGAGTTCTACTTCTCCAGAACCAACTAAAAACTAGGAAAACACAAATGTCACAGTATTCTTCATGTTCATGGCTAGCCATGTTTCTCATAGATCTTTAACAATCTCAATGCCCATGGAGTTGGCTGTGCCAATGATGGACTTGCATAGCGCCTCAAGCGACATGTGCTTGCAGAAGGGGTCAGACTGCTTCAATTTCGCGATCTCATACACATGGCGGAGAGTGAGGGATGACACATTGCTGTGGCCTGGGCGACTGCTGGCTGTTTCTATTCCTGCAGCCTTCTTGAGGAACCATGATACTGAGGGTGACTTGACCACAAACTCGAAGGTGCTATCCTTGTAAGCAGTTAAGGTTACTTGCATTGGAGTGTCTGCCTTGTAGTTCTGGGTCCTGGCATTGAAATCCTTGCAGAAAGCCATCAAATTGAGCCGATAGAAACCCAGTGCTGGACCAACTGGAGGAGCGGGGCGGGCAGCACCAGCTGGAACAATAAGACGGATTGTTGCCAGTACAGGCTTCCTTGCTGCAGCATCTTTCAGAGTTGCCATCATTCAGAGTAATACCTGCATTATAACAAGAGCTTACATCAATCCATCATTCAGGGTCAATGAAGCAGTAGCTGAAAACAACATCCCACTTAGTCCAGGGTCTGTCCTCCGTTGGATGCCAGAGTTCTGAAACAATTTGTGCTTCAGAACTTCAGAAGAAAGTTTCACATGGAAATATTCATGAAGCTGCCTGGCCTATATTTCATTTACAATTCAAACCAATCGAATTTAGCTCAGATATCAAGAAATAGTAGTACTTGTATCTGCTCCAAATCAGAGTTCAGAATGACCAGTGTAACTAGTTGTCTTTCGAAACAGATAAAAAAAGATCATCTACTACAATAAACCTTCAAGAACACTGTGTGGCAAACACAGAGAGCAATCACTCAAAAAAAAAACTTCAAGACAGAAATGTTATTCTTCAGATATATAACAACCACCCGATCAAATAGTAATGTAACTTGCCTTTACTGAATATATGACTATGGGCAGAGCCAAAGGACATCTAGTTAGAGACCTGTTAAGGATTTACAACAGGAGTTAGCCACTGACACAGCTTTTCTGTGAGCAGTAGCATAATCATAATATTTTTCTACATGAAAGAGAAGCAGAAAGAAAGGAGGAAACATTTTCATACAGATCAAAATAATAAGAATGCGGAGACCAAGGTATGATATGTGGTCATCAGTGCACTCAAGGACTGAACTCCGGGAAGGAATGGCAGAACCCAGAGAAACGTGGAGCATAGACCAAAACCATGCAAGCTCCCAGGCTAACCAGAACAACATCCTAGAGAAATGGGGATCCCAGAGAAATGTGGCCGTGAAACACATATATAGGTGGCACAATGAATTTCAACTCACCGCAAGAATCGAATCTCTGTGCGCCGGATCGAGTCCGTGATTAACGCTCCGGGGCGTCTCCAACTCCGGCGATGTTTGGAGGGACGGGTCGCAGCGAAAGGCCGGCCCGGCTGTCGTCGTGGCAGCGGGTGCGGAGCGCTCTCGAGCGGCGTCGTAGGAAGGTGAGCCTGGAGCCCGGGGAGGAAGGAGATCGGGGGGCGGCGGCGGCGGCCGGGTCTAGGGTCTGAGACGCTTGGTGCGAGAAATTTCAGCCGTGTGATGACTCAAATCAACGGTAGAAAATGTTTTAGCCCTCTAAAAGTCGTGGGAGCTGACGGGTCCATCCCCTATGATGCGCATTTTCCAGGTCATATGGAATGAAATGATTTTTCCCACAACAAAGTTGAAACTAACCGCGGACAAAGTCAGTTTAGTTTTAGTTTTGTTCTAAAATCAAAATTGTGTAACTTGTTTTGCTCCAAATCAAATTTTTTAGTTTGGACTCAAATCTTTGGAAAAATGTACTAACACTTACAATAGAAAATAAATCCTACCGATGCATGTTTTATAATGGATCTAATGAAACTGATAGATTTAGAATATAGAGAGTATTACTCTATTTTTCTATTTTTCTCAATCATGAAATCATTACTCAGCCCATTGCCTATTTGTGTGATGGGAAATCATACTGCATACTTAGCTTAGCCCATTCTTATGAGTTAATTGATCTACAATTCTACACCTCTTACCTGGCATAGCTTGTTATATGAGTGGTAAGTGAGAATTTTCACAGCATGCAACTCATAATTGGAAAATGAATAGAGAGAGGAAAAGGAAAAAACTGCTAAATAAAAATAGTGGTTTTTTTGGGCAGAAATAAAAATAGTGGTTTAGGTACCATGCCAACTCTCTCTCTCTCGACTAACCTCAAGATTAATGACGTAACCCTAGTTGTCTCGCTGTTGACGGACACATCACTCGCAAATATAAAAGTTCAATGTCATTAAATTCCTGGAAATACAACCACCCATGTCGAAACGACGGGAAAAAACTTTGGTGCAGCCCGGCTGCAAAGCGCAGCCTGTGCAGACCCACCTTGGATGGCCGACGCGTGGCTTCCTGGTAGAATCAACGCTTGTCCCAACTCAGGCTTCCACGCAGGCTCATGCGCTGGCTCCGGCTCAGAGCCGCGGCGGTGAGTCCAAGTGCGTCGGCTCGAGGCACATCGAGTCGTCCGAGATCGAGCGTTACCATTCCTTCGATGACATAAATTAGTTCATGAATCAAATCATCACTTGTAAAACAACCTATGCACCCTTTTTCATACAACTAATAAAAAACTTTACTTAATTCAACGACGCCATGTTCTAATTTTGATCATCCCGCGCTAGATGTTTTGCGCTTGGGAGTTGGGAGAGCCGAACCGAGCGTCGTGCCATTTGGATCCCTGGGTGGACACGTGTTACACATCAGGAGCAGGACTGCACCGGCCGAGCTTTGCAGCCGGGCTGCACCCAAGTTTTTTCCCGACGACGACCCAAATCCGGATAGAAAAATTCCACGCCAAAAACTTTACCAGCTGAGATACACTCATTCCGCATCATGTTCCTCACTTTCAAAGGAACTGCAGAATCGTTTTGTCATTTCGTGTCATGTTCGAGCAAAGACATTTCTCATGTGTAGATTGGTTTTAACTCTTCTTCGTTAGGGAATCCAAAAGTTATTATCTCAGCAAAAACCAACACCAGTCACCAGCCGGTAGTATTTTTCTCTCAGCAAAAATCAGCACCAGCCAACCGAAGGGCAGTTGGTGTCATATAACTCTCCTTCTATTTTTCTCTCAGCAAAAACCAGCAACAGCCAACCGAAGGGCAGTTGGTGTCATATAACTCTTCTTCTGTCTATCAAATCTTATTGTTTTTTTCGATCGTCTATGCCCTTGCTGAAAATCATCGAAAAAGATATGTCGCTGATACGCTGTTTGTATTTGATGTCGCATCATAAAATGAATCTGCCTTTCTATGGGCATTTGGGTGCATTGTGAAGTGGTACCGCGGCTTGCAAAGAACTAAAGAAGGTATTTAGCGCACGCGCTAGTATTGTTTAGAGACTGCACTAAAGTTTAAATACAAAATTCACTACAAAAAAAAAATGAAACACTGACACCGGCACATCGGCCGTGGAGTCAGTTAATAGAAAGTGCGTTTATGTAGTAAATATGAAGAGAAACAAGGAACTTGTTTTGAATCGCTGAGGTCTGCGCAAGAGAACTTTAGCATCGTGTTATCTTCAAAACAAATCATATCCTCATCAGACGAATTAGTAAGCCCTACAATACAATAATGTCACAACTCACAAGCTTGTTTACACAGACCGAAGCCCACAGCCCATACCAGTGCTCCCCGCGAGGATCCTCCTTCCCTCTTGTGGTTATGTATCCATGGGCACGCAGTCAATCCATCATCAAAAGACAATACGGAGCATCCCAAAAGGAAATAAATCAAGTACGATGGATTTCCTCACTCGGCTGCCGTGTTTGATTCTTCCATTTGATCATCTCCAGGGAGGCCAAATATCCGTAGGTTGCGGTCCATAGAACCTACAGCAATGTACTTGGCATCGGCTCCAAACTTCACAGAAGTTACTTTCCCTGTGAAAGTACAAATGTCACAACACAGTCAATCAGTTCTCCAATTTGATATATGGTAATAAAAAACATCAACAAAAGAGGGGATGTACCTGTTCCTGATAGATCCGGTAATGTCTTAATAAGATTCCATTCAACCTTAACATTAGCTACTTGGTAAACTCTACAAACACAGTCAAAAGGCAGTCTTTTAGTTTTATAGTAATAATATTACTACGACTTGGGATGAATACTGTATTGCAGAAGCTTTATACCAAGACAATAGTATAATACTGACAAAATAATTATAAGATCTGTTGATTTATATAAAGAGCTGAGTCATATTCTTTATGCAACAAAAATATAATGATGCACAACACGTGGTGTCTACCACTGTCCATCAAGCTATCATCTGTATACCAACAAGAAACCAACAAATGATGCATCTCACTTTCAAGTGCATCGACCAAAGGAACCACTGCATTTCAAGCAATCCCTTATTGAATAAACATGATCATACTATACAAAACACATCAAGAGCAACCAAATTGAAAATCGGCAACGTTTAAACAAATAGTATCAGCATAGCAAAAGCATCTTAAAAGTGCTCAGAGACCACTAGGGATCAAGTAACCAGCTGCAATCTGGAGTGTGTATACCTTGTCTAGATTAAGAACAACATTGAAAGGAATTTCATGAAAACTCTTTAGATACCAGTAATTACAAGTTACTGGAACGTACCTTATATCTGAACCACCAATGGCAAGATAGTTTCCGCTAAAATCAAATTCCACTGCAGGACGGAAGAGTGATATATCACATGATTAAACTCATTTTAAGAATCCAAAAAAATTCCACTTAAAAGGAACAAATAAATTCTACAGGAAACTGGCGCATTCTGAATTCCATAAAGGACAGTACAGTATCGAGGTAACATTTCGTAGTGAATTTATAAATCAAATGACCCTTGTCCAATTAGCTTTGTTGTTGACAACCTAGAAAGCTACTTACCAGCATTGGTTGGCGTCTCTGAATCATAGGGAGAGAAGGTCCTAAAATTTCTCAATTTCCGAAGATCCCAAAGCTTGACACCATCATGAGCGGCAGTCTACAAAGTGATGGGAGAATATTAGAAACCAAACAAATTCAACATTATGCGCATTGCTTTTATGGAAAAGTGCTTACCGCTAGGAAGTAACCGTTTTCAGAGAAGGACATAGCAGTGACTGGTCCAGCATGCCCCTCAAACTTTGCAACATTTGACTACAGATAGAAAATAGTCATGATCAGACATGTCTCAAGAGCATGATCGCCTGAAAACATTCTTGAACAAAGTGGCACATAATACCAAATCATACCTGAGTCTTCACATCCCAAATTTTAACAACGGCATCAGTAGTTCCTGTTCCAAGGATAAGCCCATCTGGATGAAAAGACGCAGATGTATATCCCTCTTCTCCTGAAGCCTCACCAACCTGATAAAATAATCACGTACATTGGTATGCATATTCATGTGCACTAATAAATGTATTGACGCAACATCGGTTGAGATGGTTCGGACATGTCCAACGGAGGCCTCCTGAGGCGCCGGTGCGTAGTGGGGTTCTACAGCGGGCCAATAATGTTAAGAGAGGTAGAGGGCGACCCAAACTAACTTGGGACGAGTCGGTTATTAGAGACCTTAAAGAGTGGAATATCTCTAAGGATTTAGCTATGGATAGGAGCGCTTGGAGACTAGCAATTAATGTGCCTGAGCCGTGATCTTTGATTTCTTTTCTGTTTTCCTCTAACTCTTTTTCTGTTTTTTTTTTTGACCTTTTGGGTTTCACCTCTAGCCTACCCCAACTAGCTTGGGACAAAAGGCTATGTTGTTGTTGTTGTTTGTGTATGTATTCATGTGTGAGAGGGAGGAAGGTCACCTGTGTGAGGCAAGATCCTGTTGAAATATCATAGAAGCACCAGGAGTTATCCTTGGAAGCAGTCACGAAATACTTCTGAGTTGCATGGACTGTAACAGCTTCAACCTAAGACAATACAAAAAGGAAAAAATTAGACAGGAATTATGCTATAATTCCTGTATAATTAGTGGCAAGCGCTGCTATCCTATAGAAGTAGGGTAAAATGAACAAAGACAGGGAGCATTTTTTCACACAATGCTAAAATTAACAGCATACACCTAAAACAGTTAGAGTGCAAAAAAAAACTTGAATGGAAATATCATATTTCATATGACTTTGTGATAGAAGCATATCAGAGCCATCCATCAGAAAATATTTTTGCCCATTATAATTTACAATATAATACCTCAAACCAAAGAAGTCATTCAATCAGATATACAGAGTAATTGTAGCAAAATTTGAAAGCCAAGTCAATTCTACAACAATGGCAATCTGAATGCAAAGGAAGGACTATGGATCTATGCATAGAGCAACAGCCTTCTGAGGAAACTATTCTTCTAAAGGTAGGAAAAACGTCGAATTAAGAATGCAGGTGCCATTCCAGAAACCAGATCACCTAAATAGTAAATACTAACCTCAGCAGTATGATCTTTCAATGTATGGATGCAGCTATAGTTTCCATTCTCGCTCTCTTGCCAAATGCGAACAGTCTGCAACATTTGCAAATAAATCAGCAATGCAATTATTACGACCTATTACTTTTGTGATTGCTTAAACCCATAATAAATGGAAATTACCTTATCAGCAGATCCAGTAACAAAGAGTTCATCCCGTGGAACAAACTTCAAAGTGGTTATCTGTGCAATGGAAAGTTATGTCACGACGACCTTTAGGAAGATATTTGGGGGAAAAGAAGACAGCAAAATTTAAAAGCACATGGGGAAGACCTTCTTTGAGTGACCAGTAAGCGTGCACAAGATTTGACCAGATGGCCGATCAAACAGTACTGCATTTGTATCAATACCCCCAGTAGCAACAATGTCCTGTAAATCCATGATGAGAACAAACTGAATACATTGAACAAAATTGTCCATCAATTTAACTAAACTTAAGTTGAAATAAGCAAAGCTCCCATTAAGTTGAAATAAGCAAAGCTCTCATTAAAGCTGAAAATACATCAACAATCATGATGACAACTAAAACTACAGAGTATAACTCAACATTTTCTCAGAAGCCTACTGAACAAAGCACGGGATTTTCTGTTCACGGATAAACCGCATCAAGGCAAAGTACACCCCAAAACACTTTTAACACAAGGGGAATGGGCAACCAGATGGCAAGGAGTATCGTAGGATGCCCCCATATTGAGGATTGTTTACAGGGAGTGCCATCAGAAATCAGGCTTAAAGCCAACATGTCAGCTTAAACAATGATTTTGCAGTACATAACAGCCTTGTGTAGGCCACTAATTTGTCTATAGCTACATATCTAGGTGCAACAAAATGCATCACATTGGTAGATATGTAAACAACAATTACTCTGCTACTACAGCAATGTCCAGTAACAAAAATGTGTGATTAAATATGTTAAGCATATATACATACAGTATGTGAACAATGCACAGCAATGATCTAACCTTTGAAGGATGAATGTCCATGGACAAAATGCCTGGTTTGTTTGTCTTATGAAGGGGATGACTGGAGATTTGAGTGTATCTCTCGAGTGCATCTATCGGCGCCAGAGTTGGCGGAACCTGAGAGAAAACAGAAAGAATGGGTTACTAACTGAACAACAAAAGGCCAATAAAGCTTGAACTACAGTGTAAGAGTATGGAACTAGCCCCTTTGCAGCATGGCAAGCTTCATGAAATAAGCTAAATGTGGAGAAGTTGTTTTTATGTAACTGCCACAGTGAATGTTTTTGACACTGTTGCACTTTTTAACGCTGATATGGAGCAGCATGCATGCTATGCTGAAATTAGTTAAATCTAGAGAGGTTTTTTTATAACTATCACAATGAACGTTTTCGACCTTATTCTACTTTTTAACGCTGATATGGAGCAAAAATGCATACCTGTCTTTTCTTACGCTGTGCTGAAAGCATGGTATTACACTCCGTAAGTTCATCAATCATGACAGGGTTGATACCAGGACGAATCTTCTTCCCGTCAGGGCCAATTTCATCTTCCATTGCTGTATCAAACAGAGATGAATTATTCTACCTACAAGTCAAAATATCAATTCATATAGAGAACAACGAGCAGCTGATACCTCTTTTTCCGTTGGAAACAACAGCTGCAGGAGCAGCTCCTGCAACTGATGCAGGAATCTGTCTCTCAGCATGTGCCAAAAGTGTTCTGGCCTCATCTCTTTCCTTCTTTAATCTGGCTATAACACGGCAGGCAGCATCATGCTGAAAGGTACAAAAAGGAAGTAAACAGACCAGTTGCAAGATGATGCTCTTACTTTCTTTTAAAAAATATATATACAACCAAAACCATTTAGTTGAGAGAAGAGTTTAACATCTGAACTTCAATACAGTGGCAATAAGAATACATGAGCATACAGAGCAGTGTTTTCGAATCGTTCAATAAATCACGATTAATCAATGATTAATCAACAAATCAATCCCTCGACATCGATAAGACAATTCGATTTGGTTATTTTACCTAGTTAACCTATTCACCGACTAATCATTGATTAGTCGCGACTACACACACATGTCTAGTCAGAGGACTAGCAATAGCATCGCCTAACTTGCCAGCTGTCTAGTCCACAGCAGTGTGACCAAGTATATATACGCATAAGGCACATTTGTCTACTTTCCATGTGTATTGCCGTCATCCTCTACTCTCCGGTTCCCGGTTACCGTCTCCTCCATCCTCTCTGCGTTCTCATTGCCTGTCAAAGGCTACACGTTGAAGCACGACAAAGATGATCTACTCTTCCTCCTCTTTTCTGTGTATCATGTGTTTTCTTTGTGCCATATACTCCGTGTTCTTTATCATATTTACTGTTAGCGTCTTAAGGACAGGCAACCGACTATAGATTGCATTGAACCAACTGGTTGATATGATCAACTAGCCCAAAACTAATCACGATTAAGCTACGCCTAGTCACGATTAACCATCTAATCGGTGGCCCAGCGACTAGACTCGATTTAATGATTTGAAAACATTGATAGAGTTCTTTTTGACAAAAAATGAAGAAACTAAAGTAGATATAGCTATTTACCAAAAAGCTCAGTAATTGAGACTTGTTGACCACAAGACATGCATCTTTAAAAATGGATTAGCAGTTTAGCTCAAATAATAACCATTATTAACATTTTATATCTAATGAAACAAAAATAGAATTCCACATCAACAGTTCAGATTACAGGAACATAATCAGCAAACCAATTTCAATACCGGAAATATTAGTCCAGTGCCATTAAGTCAACAACCATTACAACAAAGCATCCTCCAACACATGAAAAAATTGAAGTATACAGTATAAATTTTGGCAGACAGGCCTATTTTTCATCAGCACTGAAATGCAAGACCTATGTTCCTATTAAGTCCAAACGCAAGAGAACTTATACTACAAATGCAAAAAATGGCACTCCTTCCAGCAAAAAAAATAATGATGATGCCTAGGGTTGTGAGCAGTAAAAGTGTAAACTTGCATTTTGTGATTGAATTTTGAAACGCATGAGTAGACTTTGAGCAAAAAGTGGTTTCATGAAATTGCATTTCAGCATATTTAAAAAACAATACATTATAGTAGAAACTACTAGTGAAAGTAAGCTTTGGGCTTGTGAAAATGTCCAAAACTACACTTGTTCATCAATAGTAGTGTTTATTATAGCAATCCAAAAATACAAATCGTGATTCGGGATCGCCGTTCTTGATTCAAAAAATCATCTTAAAATGAGTTATAAGCCATTAAATATGAATAAATAGAGGAGTGAGTTCAGGTACGAAATGATTTGGCATCCTAGCACAACTAGTGTAAGGTGGGAAACTCAGTTTCCTACATTAAAGTGCTATGTTCGACATGAATCTACCATGCGATAGCTACAAAGATATGGAGAAGCTCAAATACAGCCAAGCATAAATACAATGTTCCAAGCAAACTAAAACCGATTACTTAAACAGGAATGTGGAAAATGCATAGGTGAATGGAAGACCTGGTAGAGAGCATGACTAAGTTCTTGTCTTGCTGTGTGAAGCTGCTGCTCCAAAGCATAATTAGAAAGCATGAGAGCATCCCACTCCTGCAAAGTTCATGAAAAAACAAGTTCTGCTGAGAGCTAGAGGGGATCATGATTCAAAATTTTCGGTAGGCCTTAGTAATATGACATCACATGAAGATTTAAGTTTCATGATGATTGAGCAAAATCATGGAAGTAAAGAACCATCAAAGTATTTCAAGTCTGTCCTTAAGATAATGTCAACTGTCAGATTCACTTTCAAATATAACACTCAGTGGAGGCAAAAGCAGAAAGCGCACTGTGTACTTAAATCGCCTTAGGCACAGGGCGCACAAAAAGCGCATGCCTGAGCAACACCAAGTGGAAGAACTAAATACAAATGTTTCCCCACATAGTGTTAGAATTCATCCATAACCTTGAGCAAGAAGTTTTATAGATGATTCTTACACATATATTAACAATGTAGCATTGCCTCATATCCAACAACTATGGATCAGTACTGTGCATTTTATTATTTAGAAAAAATAACTTTCTAGTAGAAGGTGGATGAGGAGGGATAAAGGTTTCGTAACAAGCTGTTTCTATTTAACTACATGAAGAAGAGCTGCAAACTTTAAAAGTAGTATGGACACACATAGATGTAACGGAATAGATCTGTCTAACCTGCAGCTGTCTGACTATATGAATAGCAGGGTCCTAACTCCTAAGTAGCTAGCTATAGATTCTGTACGTGTCAAAAAAAAAGTTATAGATTCTGTAGATCCTCTATAGCTAGTTATAGCTGTGGGCGGTCCATGTTGATGCCTCGCTGCTATGCAGCTACAAACGGTATTTAAAACCTTGATAAATAGGACAGAAGAGGCCAGATTTGTGCTGGCTTAAAAGACACGCATAGTTAATAGCAACAGCATAGGTCACAAATAAGTCAGAAAGAGGGAAAGATGAGCGCTCCACACTTAAGCCCAGAAGACTGTGCCTGAGCAAAATGTGCTGTGTCTGGAGCGGATTAGGGTGGTCATGCTGCGCTGTACCCAGGCACACGATTTTTTGCACTATAGGGTACAAAAGTTAATTAAACATCAAAGAAACGTTATCAAGAGCTCAGAATCAAATTTCAGATAATTCTAAAATAAGCCCGCTTGAAATAACTGGCAAAACAAAAAGTGCATGCCTGAGCAACACCAAGTGGAAGTACTAAATACAAATGTTTCCCCAGTGTTAGAATTCATCCATAACCTTGAGCAAGAAGTTGTATAGGTTATTCTTACACATATATTAACAATGTAGCATTGCCTCATATCCAACAACTATGAATCAGTACCATGCATTTTATTATTTAGAAAAAATAACTTTCTAGTTGAAGGTGGATGAGTCTGTAACAAGCTGTTGCTATTTAACTACATGAAGAAGAGCTGCAGACTTTAAAAGTAGTATGGACACACATAGATGTAACGGAATAGATCTGTCTAATCTGCAGCTGTCGACTATATGAATAGCAGGGCCCTAAGTAGCTAGCTATACATTCTGTACATGTCAAAAAAAAACTATAGCTAGCTATAGCTGTGTGCGGTCCATGTTGATGCCTCGCTGCTATACAGCTACAAACGGTATTTAAAACCTTGATAAATAGGATAGAAGAGGCCAGATTTGCGCCGGCTTAAAAGGCACACATAGTTAATAGCAACAGCATAGGTCACAAATAAGTCCAAAAAAATGCATAGGTTATCAGAAAGAGGGAAAGATGAGCACTCCACACTTAAGCCCAGAAAGGCATGTGCCTGAGCAAAATGTGCTGTGCCTAGAGCGGATTCAGGTGGTCATGCTGCGCTGTACCCAGGCACACGATTTTTTGCACTATAGGGTACAAAAGTTAATTAAACATCAAAGAAATGTTATCAAGAGCTCAGAATCAAATTTCAGATAATTCTAAAATAAGCCCCGTTGAAATAACTGGCAAAAGATTGAAAACCCTTACATTTTGAAAAATCCCAAGGAGTCCTGGAATGCTTGCCGCTTGCAAAGGCCTGGGCTTCACGACCTGCAAAGAATAGAGTTCTTCAAGAGTTTTGGCAGATTCGGACAGCAGTAAAAAAATCTTTCAGGTTTGCATGAGACTATCAGAGTCACTAAGCTAATGAGTATACAACGATGATTGTGATCTTTATGTAATACAGCTACCAATGTGGAAAGCAAAAGACAAGTAATGTACAGAACACAAAATTCCACGGTTGATTCAAAAGGCTTATCATTTTAGTTCTTGAAAATTCAGTAGAGCAATCTAATATTTTAAGGGCACAGAAAAAGAATCAGTAAAGTTCTTTCAAGTAGAAGAACTACTTTGGTATATGTATGTTCCTTTAACTACTGGATATGATGTTCTAACAGCATCATGCCAAAAGCAAACAATAAAGAACCCAATATGGATCTAGGGTTAACTGTGTATTCATACAAACAAAAACTAAAACCCTAACATCATTTTTTCCCACTTGAATCTGGGAAGCTAAAGTGAACACAACAACCAACCAAGGAAAATATCAAGAGACATACAAATTGATAGCTAAACAACCTTTTGTTTTATCTTTTGAATCCGAGATGTACGGTTCATACTACATAGGCTTTTACTACCTACTTAAGTAATAAGAATTATGCTGACAATGTTACTTAGCAGCACCATTTAGTTTGCTACTTCACAAGCAGCACCATTTAGTTTGCTACTTCACAAGAATGTTCTGGAATAATTTGATTTCTTCATATGGGAGCAAACCTTACAAGACATAAATTGGCTACTGCAATACTCTACAGTCCACACCGTATGCCACTAGAAACTGTTGTTTCAACAACTTGTAAGCATAGCAGAGAAGCCTTACCTTGTTAGTCTTGACCGGCACAATATCGTCCATGGTGAGCTCCTCCTTGGTGACCGGGCACCTGCCATGGTCCTGCAACGCCGGCGCCGCCGTATGAATTTAGCATAAACAATTTTCCGAATAAAAAATTGCAGCGCGAGATCTGGGACGAAGCTACCGACCTCAATGTAGCGCTCGATGAGGCGACGCTCGAAGAGGAGCCCCGACTTCTTCGACACCACCGGCTCGTCCGGCACCTCGCCGGAGACTGCGGAGAAGCGACACGGGACGGGTTAGCTCACGAGGCGACGGATCAGGTAAGCTAGGGTTACGAGACAGAGATGCGAGGCA
>OAMR01000103.1:1316084-1336100 GCA_900205405.1 Echinochloa crus-galli
TGAGACTATCAGAGTCACTAAGCTAATGAGTATACAACGATGATTGTGATCTTTATGTAATACAGCTACCAATGTGGAAAGCAAAAGACAAGTAATGTACAGAACACAAAATTCCACGGTTGATTCAAAAGGCTTATCATTTTAGTTCTTGAAAATTCAGTAGAGCAATCTAATATTTTAAGGGCACAGAAAAAGAATCAGTAAAGTTCTTTCAAGTAGAAGAACTACTTTGGTATATGTATGTTCCTTTAACTACTGGATATGATGTTCTAACAGCATCATGCCAAAAGCAAACAATAAAGAACCCAATATGGATCTAGGGTTAACCGTGTATTTGTACAAATGAAAACTAAAACCGTAAAATCATTTTTTTCCACTTGAATCTGGGAAGCTAAAGTGAACACAACAACCAACCAAGGAAAATATCAAGAGACATACAAATTGATAGCTAAACAACCTTTTGTTTTATCTTTTGAATCCGAGATGTACGGTTCATACTACATAGGCTTTTACTACCTACTTAAGTAATAAGAATTATGCTGACAATGTTACTTAGCAGCACCATTTAGTTTGCTACTTCACAAGAATGTTCTGGAATAATTTGATTTCTTCATATGGGAGCAAACCTTACAAGACATAAATTGGCTACTGCAATACTCTACAGTCCACACCGTATGCCACTAGAAACTGTTGTTTCAACAACTTGTAAGCATAGCAGAGAAGCCTTACCTTGTTAGTCTTGACCGGCACAATATCGTCCATGGTGAGCTCCTCCTTGGTGACCGGGCACCTGCCATGGTCCTGCAACGCCGGCGCCGCCGTATGAATTTAGCATAAAAAAAATTCCGAATAAAAAATTGCAGCGCGAGATCTGGGACGAAGCTACCGACCTCAATGTAGCGCTCGATGAGGCGACGCTCGAAGAGGAGCCCCGACTTCTTCGACACCACCGGCTCGTCCGGCACCTCGCCGGAGACTGCGGAGAAGCGACACGGGACGGGTTAGCTCACGAGGCGACGGATCAGGTAAGCTAGGGTTACGAGACAGAGATGCGAGGCATGGAGGCATTACTCGAGCAGATCATAGCGGCGGGGGGAGAGCGGCGCGGAGAAGAGAGGCGCGGGCGCCGCGCAGAGCCCCCGGGACGGCGAGCCCCTAGGCGGAAGCGGGTGGTGGCACCGGCGGCAGGACGGGCGGCGGCGGCGGGACGGAGCAAGGTTTTGCCGCTAGGGTTTTAATTCGAGTGGAGTGGGAAATTTTGTCATCCGGGGTTCTTTTTCGTTTTAGTCCTCTTATTAGTTGGCGCCGGCGCGGCGCGAAATCGCCGTGAGCGCGCTGAGCTTCTGGGAATTTACAGGCATGTCCTTGGGAATTTCGCGGTACCATTTTTTTCATGGTTGCACGGAGACTGGGACATTTTCTGTTGGGCTCCGTAGGCCTGATCTACTTTGTGTCGAGGCCTGCCTCGCTTCCTGGGCTGTTCCGAGAGCTGATTTCTTCTGCGTGTTGTTGGGCCCAAACAATTCAAAGGCTGCATAGGCTGCATCGAGTTCAAACGGGCCGTCCCCGTCCCAGCGACATGGTCGTATCGCCGGGATATTTAATTATTTGCCATCGTTACGGAAGTCACTCCTCCAGTTGCCAGTTTTAGGATGGTCCTTACAGATTTGCCATTCTTGCGCTGGACCTCCTCATCATTTGCCACTTTTGCTGATGTGACACGCCATGTTGGACAGCCAGCGTGGATGGAGCATGGGAAACGACCAAATTACCCCTGTGTTTCTGTGATAGAAATTCCATTCTCCTTCCTCCAGCCACTAACGCATGGGCCCACATGTCATGACAGTCTTCAACCTCCCGCCGGCCACCGTCTTCAACCTCCCGCTCAAGGTCCATCCGGATGGGCTGCAGCACGACCTCCTCCGCGCCCGCCTTCGCCGGGGCCGTCGCGGCCGCGACCACTACCGACGTCCCGCGCCCGCGCATCCGCAGCCCGGCAGCGGGAGCGGACGGACGCGCCGAGTTGGGAGTGGTGGTGGCGGCGCGAGCGGGCTTCCGCAGCGGCGGCGAGGTCGAGGTCGAGCGACGCGGTGGCCGCGGCCCTGGACGCCATGGCCGCCATTGACGATGCCGCGGGTGGTGGGTTGGTGGCGGGCGGGCGGGATTGGTGGCGGTGGCCGACGAGCTCTGCCAAGGCAGACGAGCTCGAGCCCGACGCCGGAGCTCCAACCCGGGCGGAGGACCTCGAGCCCGGCCACCTTGCTGCTCGGGACGGCGGATCCCGGCGGCCTCAACATCACACAAGCTTCGGACAGTGTCGATCTATCGAATCAAAACTCGTGCGGTGTCGAATCGGAGCTCAAGCCTAGCAATCTCGAGGGACGGCAGCTGTCTCTCGGGCAGGCACGGCTGGAGGTAGGAGATGACAGTGTGGAGGAGATGACGGTGTAGGTCCCGGTGGCAGAGAGATGACAAGGGGAGGGGCAAGCCGGTCTTTTCGCGTGTAGCGACTTGGTTCAGTCCACGTTGGCGGTCCGACCTGGCGTGCCACGTCAGCAAAAATGGCAAATGGTGAGGAGGTCCAGCGCAAGAATGGCAAATCTGTAAGGGCCATCCTAAAACTGGCAACTGGAGGAGTGACTCCCGTAACGATGGCAAATAACTAAATATCCCCGTATCGCCGCGCCGTGAGTCGTGACCAAAAGGCAAAGGCCAACGACGAAGTGTCGCAATCCTTGAATCGGACGGGTAAATGGAGGGGTTCGCCGGCGTCACACCAGGCGGATGGAGAACGACGGCGCCATCTCGAAAACAGATCGAAAGAAGAAGAAGAATAGTAGATAGGAAATGTTGTTTGATTAATTCATTGATCATTCTATTCCATCATGCCACAGCAGTACTATAGGTAGGGGTGGTAACGGATCATGGCCCGTTTGTTCATTCACAATCTATTTTGGCCCTAACAAAATTTAGCTCAAAAACTAGTATTATTTTGGCCCGGCCCTAATCCGGCCGGAGCCTTAAAATTTTTAGTACAAAAATGAGGGCCCTTTACCACCCCTAAATATAGGTTCATACATGGGCCAAGCCCAGCACACACATGGGCTTATATGCCCACCAAACGATCCAGCCTACTCCCTCCGTTTCAAATTATAGGTCGTTTGACTTTTTTAACCACAAAGTTTGACTCACTCGTCTAATTCAAAATTTTGTGTAAATTATTATATTTTTGTGATGGCTTGCTTTATTGATATAAAATATTCAAAAATACCTTAAATTTGACTATATTTTTACAAACTTTTTTGAATAAGACGAGTGGTCAAACTTGTAGTTGAAAAAGTCAAATAAACTACATTTTGAAACGGAGGTATCTATTACACGTCCCAAGGTCTGGATCATGACATTCCCCTCCCCTTAAGCAACAGCTTACCCTCAAGCCGTGAAGTCTTCTATCATCATATAAGTATTACATGACATTTTCGAGGACGTCATCTTTATATGCTTTTCCCGTTATCACTCTTCATCCGCATTATAACTTGAGAATCGAAGTGATCATGAACCATCAGGAAAAAGGTTGAACACTTACCTGTATCTTGAATAAGCTTGACAACATCACTCTTGGGGAACTTTTAGCATCAGAACTAGAGCTTGAGCATTATGCTTTTCCCGATGGCTTGATGATCACAGGCAAGATGAAGTCCTCTGATGTGTCAAACAATACTTTTATGATGGTGGAAGACTTCAAGGCTTGAGGGCAAGCTGTCGCTTAAGGGGAGGGGAATGTCACAACCTAGCCCGTGGGCCATGTAATAGAGGCGGGATCGTGTATCGGGCCTGCGAGCCTGTTTGGGTGTTGGGCCAAGCCCATGTACTAAACCTATATACCGGTTGCTGGTGGAGAGAGGAGGACATCGATGAATATTCAACAGACATACTGTCTTCGACCTCTCGCCTCCGCAAGCTCTCCGCCTCTTCCTGCTTGAGGCGGTTCCACCGACCTCGCCGCCACGCGCAGTTCACCGGCAAACCCCTCTAGTTACTCTGTCGATCTTAGGATCGTCAAACAAAAATGCCACGCCACCCAGCATCTCAACATATTCTAACGTGCTTTCATACTCCTGTGGCTAACACGCGCAACACATGGAACATAGAGTAAACCTCTACACCCTAAATTAACCCACGCTCACTACTGTTAATCGTGCGATTCTGTCGGCGAGATCACCGAGAGAGAGTCAGGAACCCCGGATGCAAAAAAACAGCATAACTTATCGTTATCCGCACTACAGGAGGAGGGGGGAGGATAATTGATAACGTGCCTGGTGGAGTGGTGGTACTTCTTACCCCCAAAACACCGGTGGCCGGCATCCGATACTACTAGGCTGATAAAATCCACGATAGCGGCGCGCGTTACCACCGTCATTCCTTCCTATGAAAGGAGGCGGGTGCGGCGGCCGATGAAGATGGCCACGGTAGTAAAAAAGTTACCATCCGTCCGATTCTTATCTAACAGTCTGGACCAGCCTCCTCGTTTTGGCTTCTGGAGTGAAAATGAAAGGAGGTAACATTGTACTACTTCAGTTTTCAATCGACATGCAAGGTAATTTCATCTGGGTTATGTTCGTGCTCATTTTCTCATTATTGTCATTCATTCAATGCCTCAGATTTATCTCATTTGCTTTGATTCAGTTACTACTATACTCACTTTCCAGGTCAGCTTGCAGCATTGTACTACTTCAGTTTTCAATCAACATGCAAGGTAATTTGGTAGTAAAAAAGTTACCATCCGTCCGATTCTTATCTAACAGTCTGGACCAGCCTCCTCGTTTTGGCTTCTGGAGTGAAAACGTGGAGCCGTGGTTAAAACGTGTCCGACTCCAATTCCTTCTTATGAAAGGAGGCGGGTGCGGCGGCCGATGAAGATGGCCATGGTAGTAAAAAAGTTACCATTCATCCGATTCTTATCTAACAGTCTGGACCAGCCTCCTCGTTTTGGCTTCTGGAGTGAAAACGTGGAGCCGTGGTTAAAACGTGTCCGACTCCAATTCGAAGGAAGACTCTCGAATCGTCTGGGTTGGTCAGGCAGGCTCGAGGTGAAAATATCAGGTAGAAGGGGATGGAGCGGTGCCACACCTCTCCTTCGCCGCCCTTCCTCTTCCCTACGACCCGATCCGCGCCGCCCTTGTCGCTGCGCGCAGATGAATCCGGGTGGGAGGAGTCAGAGCACGAGGCTGAGGACGGAGACGGTGCCGCCGTCAGCCGAGGCGCCACTGCCGAAGACGGCCACTGTCGGCCCGGCGGCGTCCATTGGCGGCCGGGAGGCTCAGGGCAATGCAGGACACCTCCATCCCCAAGCCATTAGCCAGAGCAGAGCAGATGGGGTGATGACAAGCGAATAGGAGGGAGGCAGAGCGCGTCGCGGGCGACAGCTTTTGGCCGCTCGTCTCCCTCGCTCGACTCACCGGCGGCAGCGGAGGAGCGGCGGCGGAGGAGCAGCAGCGGCGGACTACCAGCAGAGGGGGAGATGGAGCAGCAGGGAACTTTCGGTGAGTGGAGTTGCTGTCGGAATTTTTAATCGAGCTATTTTTTTTGTCTCCGAGACTCTTCCTTATCTTCCCCAATCTCTTCTTCACAGTCACACTTCACCTCCACAGATTGTGTCGTCATCCTTAGTGAGAGGAGCTCCGAGGCCGGCAGGCCGTCCGATGCCCTCCATGCCGGCAGCCCCTCCCTCGCCTTGCCGGTCGCTCAACCTCTGCTCCGCCCGTGCTTTCGCACATGCTGGTATCCCGATGGGCGCGGCCCTCCCTCTGCGCCGGCAGCCCTTATGTTCTCCGCCGGTGCTGTTGGTACGACGGACACATCCCGCACACCAGCAGTCCGACGAGCTCCGTCCTCTCCCGTCCCGTCCCTGCTCGCGTCGGAGCTCGGCCCGCCCCGGCCACCCCGGGTTCAAGTGCCGGCGGAACCTCGCCTTCGCCTCGCTCCGCGCCGTCGGCTACGCCCAACGCAGGCGGCCGAAGCAACGAGCTGTGGAGGTTGTGCACCTCCAGCTGATGCACTTCTGCCGGCTCGCCACAGCGTGCATTGCATCCTTCGTCAAGGGAAACGATGCTGCTGGGACACCACATGTCCACAACCTTCTTCAAGCTCGGTGCAATAAGAGAGCGGGGGTACCATAAGAGAGCGGGGGTACCAGAGGAATACGATGGAGTCGTCAGACAGCCTAGCCTGCGGTGCGTAACCTCCATCCTTTTACGATCCTTGCATTTCTTTGGTTTTCTTCACATGAACTTACAGATTTGCAGCACTAATTCAGATGATGGCACGCTGACCAAGTGTTTGTCGAAATGACAAACTGTGCCATACTGGATGTGCAATGGGATGTCACGGTTTTCTTTTTGTTTTTTTGGCGAAGACGCACAGGCGGCGGGGCGGTGCGGCGCGAGGCGCAGCGGCGCGCGGGTGACGTTGCGTGCGGCGGCGCGACGGCGGTGCGGGCGGCGGGCCGGAGCCAGATGCTCGTCACGGCTGTCGGCACCAACACCGCTTGGGGCGAGATAGGAGAAGATGGAGCCCACGCTCCATTGCCCTCCCTCCGCTGGACCTCCGCGCCGGCCTTGGGCTTCGTTGCCGCCACGACGCTGGCCCGCAGCGCCCCTCCTCAATCTCCGCTGTGTCGACGTCCGCTAGCGCGGCGGGGTCCTCGAGCACATCGTGGAGGCGGCGGAGGCGCGCGGCGTCGTCCTCGCCGAAGAGCGTGGCCGGCTGCCGCAGCCCGCGCAGGCACCGGATGACCTCCGTCTGCCCGCTCGGGGCATTCTCCACTGGCGACGTGTTGGCCGTGGCGGAGGCGGGCGGAGAGCCCGAGCCGGATGAGGAACCGGACGGCAAGGAGGTTGTCGAGCGGGAATCCCGGAGCTGCTTCTGCAGGAGGCGCTGGCTCTCGGCCACGCGGATGCGCTGCAGCTCGCGGGCCTCGGTCTAGGCGCGCCGGAGGATTTTGCGGCCGCCGAACTCGGCGTCCAGGAGTTGGCGCTTCCGCTGCAGCTTGTGCTTCAGGACATCCATTGCCGGCTCCTGCGGTGGTTGTGGCGAAGGCCGCGACGGATGGCGCCGCGCGTCGGATCGTGAGGCAGAAATGTTGCTTCAGGTTGTTTGCAGCAACACGATAATTTGCATTGTATCCAAGATCTTGCATACATATGCTATTAATGGAATAGTGTTGCCGTGCCTAGCCCTCCGTACCTGTATTAAAGCTGGACATATGTATATGCTTAATGATCGGCTGCTCAGCTTTTTTAACATTTTTCAGATGGTGTTCCCAGTCCTCTACTGATCAAGTGGTCTCTAAAGCTGTTACACAACGTCAATGGTCTTCCCATAGCAACCTGGTACAAATGTTCTCCACCTTCTGCTCCCCTTCATATTAGTTGATGCATATATTGTTTTGTTTAGAAATATTACATGTTCCTTTGTTCTTATCTTACTACTAGAATGTTCATGCTCTGATTGAACTGTTCTCGTTGTTATTAGTTCTAGAATAACATCATCAAAGTAATTAGATATGGGTCTTGACTTTAGGTGCCAGTTTAGTTATAGGAACCATGAACTTCGTGTTTCTAAGTTTTACATATGGGTACCCCAAAATGATATATAGATGGCTGACCTACAATACATAGTCGATTTTCTGTTATTACTAATTCCTTGTACTGGTACATGATGGCTGACATGCTCATTGCTTCCTTCTCTCTCTCTCTCTCTCTCTCTCTCTCTCTCTCTCTCCCTCCCTCCTCTCTCTCTCCCTCTCTCTCCTCTCTCTCTCTCCCTCTCTCCCTCTCTCCCTCTCTCTCCCCCCCTCCTCTCTCTCTCCTCTCTCTCTCTCTCTCTATTTTCTTTGTTTCTGCTTCTTCTATCTTTTCTTCTTTTTCCCTCATTCTAATTTTTATTATTCGGCGCACGTGATGCTTCTACCAGAAAAGGGATACCTACACACTGCAACCAGTGGGTACACAAGATGGAGGAGCACCTGGTTCCTCCATGACCTGAACATTGGTGAATGGAGTTGTAGGTGAATAAACACTACAGGATGGAGGAGAGAACCTGGCTCCAAGATGGTGGAGAGCACTTGAAAATACAAGACCAGAACCAAATTATGATCCAAATGGTATGGCGGATTTCAAAAAAATAAAGCAAATGTAAGCTTTTTCTTAGTTCATTGAATAAATTTTGATGAACAAGTCTCACTATATTATGCCTGCACCAGACAGCAGTTTCTGGATAATGCAGCTTCACTTATCCATGCAGGTAACTAAAGAAAACACTGCATTTGCCTGATGAATCATTTTTACGCTATTGAGATTGCTGATCAGAGGTTATAGGTGTATTGAAATTGACATAAGAGAGGAAAGGAAGGTACAATGATACCTTTACAAAATAATTATGCCTAATATTTCTCTCTTACCTAGCGACATTATTGTTGCATTCATATGTAATGACTATGTGTGACCTGCTTGGGCAAGCATAGTTGTAATATGAATGAACCTTCCATCAGCTTTTGAGATGGGTCGATATACATGTAATCTTTTTACCATTGACTATATCTGTTACTATATGTTCTTAAGAAGTTGAAGAATATTTCTATTTCTCTTTATTGCTTCTTAGGCTCAACCCAACAACTGATTCATCACTTTTTAGTGACATATTTTGCATGCCACAAGCTGTTTAATAATGAAAATTTTGGAATCCCTCAACTTCTGCTTCGTCCCATGCTATGCTCAGCCTGGTCTGCTTAGGCCTTGTGTAGTTACAAGGTTTTTCATGATTTAGTGGTATGCTTGATTTATCTGGAGTTGTTAAGCGGTGAACATCTCCAGACTACATAATCTTTTAGTTAAGCAATGGTTACTTTTACTGGTACTGATTTATAAATCATGGCATCTTGTTTCGCAGTTGTATTGCCTTGTTCTGGTTTCCTCCTGCCAGTTTTATTAACCTTTGCTGCTCCCGTCAGGTTTGTTGATTTCGACTACTTTTCTTTATCAATTAAGATTCAAAGAATGGACTGATTCTTATGTAATATCTGACTGAATTGCCCCAGGTGCATAATGTTGTGGTGCAGCACCCCATGCCTAAGGACATGCAGGTTGTGATCAGAAAGGAGGGGTGATTTAAGGAAAGTATGTAAACTGATGGTCCTCTGTTAATTACACAATCCCAAGTGGAGATTAATTGCCTTGTTTTTGCTGGTACCTTATTTTAGATATGGCAGTGCTCTGATTGATGAAGCCTTTTGTCAGGAGCCTCATTATGCTTTAACTAGGTAAGCCTATTTTCCCGCTACTATAAATTTCTCAAGCAATTGATTGGTTAAAAAGGGATTGATGACATTGGTGTTTGCTAACAATTGGACAATTATAATGGTCAAGCAAGTGTTCATTGTTGAGACCTGAGTATGGAGGTGAGATCTGATTATTATGGAGCGCGTCATCCGAAATTTCTTTCACCCGTTCGATTTGGATCTCCGGCGGCCGGCCAATGGGGACACGTCATCCGAAATTTCTTTCACCCGTTCGATTTGGATCTCGTGGTGAAAAACGGTGTGGCGTTTCATTCCCAGCAAAAAAAGTATCACCCGTAGGCTTCTCGTTGGATAGAACCCTCCCGAAGGTCCTCCACTGGTCTGCAAGTTTCAGGTGCTCTTCTCTCTCTCGTTTTTCCAACCCCTGCTTATCCCATCGCTTTCTTTGGTCTTGATCTGCTGCCTTTGGTTCCTCACGCGAGGACATGCCTGGCGAGGAACGGCTGCCAGCAGAGCTGCTGGATTTTCCCGTGCCCTTTCCCCTCCTTCTTTCGTTGGATTTTTGTTTCCTATTCTCGTGAGATTTGTCTTCTCAGATCTTTCTTTATGGATGACCCTCGATTTTCTTCTTATCCTACCATTTTCTTGCTATTCTTTTCATCTCAGATGAGTTGCATTGCATCTTCTGATTGGGCGGCTGGATCTGAGTTCTGTTTTTTTTTCTTGCCTTTTTCTCTTCCAAAGATTTTTCTTCCCCAATATGTTATTTCTTTGATAAAGACCATTGATTTATTGTCTGCGTTTTCATGTTCTTGCTGTGGGTTGGGCGTTTCTCTTCCTCCGCGTGCAGGTGCGGCCACACCACATGGGCAGACGCCGGTTGCAGCGGCAAGAAGATCGTGGGTCCAGGCGGTGGGCTGCCGGCGAGCAAACGGCGGCCAAGGGTGCGGCCACAACGCATGGTCAGATGGCGGCTGCAGCGGCACGCAAATGGTGGGTCGAGGCGGCGCGCAGACAGCGGCACGAGGCGGCAGGCTGCCGGCGAGCAGACGGTGGCCGAGGCGACGCGGAGGGTGGGGCAAGCGGCAAGCGCACACGGTGCAGACCCACCCGGAAGGCGGCAGCATCGTGCGGCTCCTTAACAAATAGAGGATGCACAGAACACAGGAGCGAGCAGCGGTGCAAGTGGACATCAGCCCCTCTCTTTCTTCTTCCTATTGCTTTCTTCTTCACTTATTTGTTGCCTGTGTGGGTATTCAATCTGGTTCTCTGCTTTGTTCTAATAATGATGCAGGGCACTCCCTTGACGGTTTACTGCTCACCCATAGGCATCACGCACGGTGTAGCCCCTCACATCGGAGCGATTATGATGGCTGGCCTCTGGAGGAGTTGGGAAGCCATCCGAAGAAGGCGCCATGGTTGTGGCAGAACCATGGTAGAAGCAGGGGGCTTGCAACCGTAAGTTGACCAAGGGTGGAGTAATGCGTTGGTGAGCTCGTCCCATTATCATTGGTCCCCTTTTGCATCTTCTTCGCATCTTTCTTATGCCCCACCTGATGCTCCTCGCCTCTGCAGGGTCCATGTGCATGTGCCATGCCTATAGCTTGCAAAGTGTTTGATGGAATGCTTAAGAGGCGACTTTGGGAACCGACATGTTAATGAACGGATTGGCCACATCAATGGCAAGCCTGACCCTCTCCCAGGTCAGATTTCTTCATCTATCTTCATTGGTTGCATTAGTTTGCATTGCACAATGATCCGAGTACAGCCCAATATAGATTTAATTAGCTTTCCATAACTGTTGTGCTGTTACCTAATTGCCGATGATGTTTTTTTTGTTTTGCATTGATTAGATCATTTTTATGTCTTCTACTGATGCGATAGGATGGATCAACTGAATCTTGGCGTCATGTTATTGGATGCCTAGATGAGAAGATAAAGAGTGTGCTGCACAAATGGAGAGCAGGTGCCTCTGTCTGAGCTGAAAATTAGACCATCAAGTTGTAGGTTAATAAGTGGTTGAAAATTGGAAATAGAGCTAGAAACAGATCCAAGTCTTATATTTTGGAAAGAAAACATAGTTTTTTTCCAATGTGTTCAATGAATAAATTTGCCTAAAAATTGAATTCACACCATCTAAGCTAAATTGGGACTTGGCAGAATCAAAACGAATCATAAACCATAATGATAGCATCAGTGTATTGGCTTTGTTCTTCGCAGAGAAAAGGGGTTTTGGTGGCTTAACAAAAAAAATGAACATTCTTGAGTTCATAAGTAGTACTCCTTTACAGCTATGCTAAAATGATCTAAACTTCATTTTACCCAGATGATAGCTCTATAATACTTTTGTGTTTAATCCTTTGCTTCAGCATACTCTTGTATTCATAACTAAGCTTGGGGTTATTTTCTTTCGATGCCTAGGTTACCTAGGCAAATGCAAGTGATGGCCACCAAAAAGTGAGATGTTTCTATCAGCCTATAACCTTCAGATGGAGGAAAAACATAAAAGCATTCAAGTGACAAGTCCATAATTTGTATGTGAGTGTATCTCTTTTTCTCTTATCATCTTTGATTGAATTTTGTTCTCCCAACATTTCCTATATATGGTATGGCTCACAGTTTTTTTGCAGTGTAGAAGTTTCTTCTAAAATTTTTTCAATAGATTTATGCTACCTTCTTGGACTATATATATGGTTATCTAAAATTTTAGACATATCAGCAGCCACCTCCTCTGCAGTTCATAATATGGTTGTTAATGTGCCGCACTACAGGTAGTTTTGTTGCCTGATAGCTGCCAAAGAAAATGCCACCACGTGAAGAAAGGTAAACATATATCTACACATTTTTTACCTTCTTCAGAGCTAGCCCACTATTGGTGCATCCACGTAAGGCAGAAGAAGATGAAAATAGTAGTAAAATAAAGGAACTTCTACCTCTTAAAATCCCTTTGCATTTTGATCTTGTTTCTCTATCTGGTTAGCTATAATGCCATTTTCTTACTACTTTTTTTCTAAGGTAATGACTGGAGGGGAACTGCATTACTTTGTCAGATCTGAAGCGAGGTTAGTACATTTGCTTGATGCTACTTCTTCCACTGTTTTGTACATTCGAGTTCTTACTCTGCTACTCCTGCCAAACTTTGTGCATTGGCCTTGTCCATTGTTTCTCTTCATGATTAAAGCTCATTGATTGGTGTTGACAGGACAATGACTAATGTGACTTCAATCTTCAGGACGTAATTTTGGTAATTTTATTCCCATCCTTCTTGCTTCTTAGTATTCTATAGAGCCTTGCAACATTGATGAAGTATCTATTCGTTCTACTATAAGCCTAAGCTTTTATTTTTTTATTAAAAGGAAATAAAGTTCATTGATGTTATTTCCCTCTCTAGAAGTTTACTATGCTTAGCAGTTTGAATACCTCTGTCTGTTAGCTGGCCTTATTATTTCCTGCTTGGTTTCTAATATATCATGTCCTCCTTTACTAGCTGCGTGTGTGTTCTTGCATGATGCAACTTTCATGTTGTAACTTGGTTCCAGAGGATACTCATGTACGAGACAGCACCTCCTTTTTTATGAGGCAGTTAAATGAGATAGAGGTTCTGCACAGTGTCTTGATGCTTTTGAGTTTTGTTTGGCTGAGATGTTTACGTTCAGGTTCTGACCGACTCCCATTGTTTGCTGAATGTTTGACATGATGCCAGGGTGAAGCGTCTTGAACCCCTTTTTCTAAGTATGTATTTGCTTTCCATGGTAAGAGCTTGTACTGCGATAACTTTGCATTAACAGCTATTGCTACTGAAATTCGGTCTATGGAAATGCCACCTCAGAAACACCACATATTTACTTCCTTCTTAAAAAACAATTAGTCTGTACCCAGTTATTGGAGTTAAGTAATATTGTTCCGTATTAAGCTTTGAGGTGCAAATATAGGTATGGCCTCATAGGTTTAACACTAAAGGAACTATGCTACTTGGTAGTTAAGTGGTTTAAAAAAAACTTTATGAACCAGTTCTGTGAGGGCTCTTATATTTTTATAATACATACTATGTTTCAGTCTCCCTCTGCTGTCTTCAAAGGAAATATAACCATATAACTTCTTAGTCTATGCATTAAGAAAGAACATGCACTCTCATGAAGTTTAGCTATTTGCCTCCAAAGTTATAAATCCATTGGTGTTTATCTGGACCTGACTGTCAATGAACTGCACTAGAATTATAATGCATAGCTCTGTTTGACAATGATGTGAGTATATTCCAATTCGTTTTTGTTGAACATGATGTAAAGCAGAGAATTTCCATTTGATGTATTATATTAGTGGGTACCTGCAAATTCTCAATTAATTCTCAGTTTTACATCATGTTGTTATACTACTGAACTTTATTTAATCAAATTTGTCTTCATCTACTGGAGCCCAAGTGTGTGAGGATTAATATTAACATGATTTTTTTGGTCCTACTCTAAAGGTAAAGGTGCTCCTTAAAGTATAGATTTTGTGTACCCTACTTCTCTCATCTGAGCCATGGCACAATGGCCAACAACTATTTCAATCTCCAGTTCCACTCGCCTATTGCTATGACATGTTATAGAGTCATTTCCTCTTGTGCATTTCTCTGTTTGCAGTGAAATTTTGCCCTTTCATTTACTATTCAGGATCCCTTTCTTTTTACAGATACAATTTGACAGTGTAAATTAACTTTGGGTTTCACCTAGAAAACCACCACACTGAGAAAAGAAAGTTCCTTGCCATTAGTATTATTTTGTACTACTATGAGAGCATTTGATTATTCCTGTTCTATAATACTTCATAATCAATTTTTTATTTCTGTAATTAATCACTTTTTATGACTAAGGTTGCAGCTACCACCTGTGTGCATTTACAATTTCTGATTCCGTAGAAGCTGATCAATAGAGTGCAAAAAAAACACCTTCTTTTGCCTTCCTTTACCACCACCACTATCTCCCCATGCAGCATCATACTCACTTTCCAGGTCAGCTTGCAACATTGTACTACTTCAGTTTTCAATCGACATGCAAGGTAATTTCATCTGGGTTATGTTCGTGCTCATTTTCTCATTATTGTCATTCATTCAATGCCTCAGATTTATCTCATTTGCTTTGATTCAGTTACTACTATACTCACTTTCCAGGTCAGCTTGCAGCATTGCACTACTTCAGTTTTCAATCAACATGCAAGTAATTTCATCTGGGTTATGTTCATGCCCATTTTCTCATTATTGTCATTCATTCTATGCCTCAGATTTATCTCATTCACTTTGACTAATAATTAATTGAGATACAATTAGCTAATAATATTTATATGTGGCTCTAAAAGATTAATTAATTGCCCTATAATTAAAACATTACTATGCTATGAAAAAAGTAGGTTATTTTTGTTGACATGTAATTCTATTATGAATTTATGATAGTGGGACCGACCGAGACCAAATGATACGGTAAATCTAGAGATAGCCTGCTTCCAAATGTGTAACCAATAGTTGCTACCATTTTCATTTAATTGAAAATAAGTTTGGTAATAAGCCAGTTAAAATATCATAATGGATTGAAGCAACTATTATTTGTTTGAAGTGACCTTTTTTGGCTATTAGACCACACATGGTTTCAGTTCAGCAGTGCAACTTATTGAAATGCTTATCATTTTCATAGATAGTTCTGCTCGTTAGTTCTGCGCTATTCTAACATCCGCAAAGCTTGATTCGCGGTAAATCTAGAGATAGCCTGCTTCCAGATGTGTAACCAACAATTACTACCATTTTCATTTAATTGAAAATAAGTTTGGTAACAAGCCAGTTAAAATATCATAATGGATTGAAGCAAATATTATTTGTTTGAAGTGACCTTTTTTGGCTATTAGACCACACATGCTTTCAGTTCAGAAGTGCAACTTATTGAAATGCTTATCATTTTCATAGATAGTTCTGCTCGTTAGTTCTGCGCTATTCTAACATCCGCAAAGCTTGATTCGAAGGTGGCATGATGCAAAATACTGTGGTGTGGCAAAGATAAGACATGATTAAGGTCATAATTATTCCACCTTGTAGGTTCTACAGGAACTTTCAGAGATAACGAATGTGCTGACCATATAGTCAATGGAGAATGACAAGTTCAAAAAAAAAATCTTCTTGGAGGGCAAAACTGCGTGAGCTAGGTGCGGCATATAGCAGAGTAGCGTTCTTGTAGGCTTGTCGCATTATCTTTGGAGATGAAACTGATGCATGAAGTTTGAAGCAGACATTTTCAAACTTATTCAGATATTGTATGTTGAGAGGAAACAAAATACGTAGTAGAAAATATTCTCAGGTTATAGGTACCTGCAAATTCAGTTTTCACAAAAATCAGGTCTATTACCTACTTAATTCTTTTTTTTTGTTCTCCAGTGACTTCAAAGTAACCTTCAAACAAGTGTTCACAACGAAGACATCACAGATATTGACGATCCCGTAGATGGTGCTGAAGTTGAACCTGAATGGTCCAGGGTCTGGTAAGATATTTTTCCCTTTTACAAATCCAACTTAATAGTAAATCGGCATTCAATTTACTCCCACTTTACTATTGTTATTCCTGTAAGCTCTGAAACTTGCACTCCACTTCGCTTTATGTCTGCCCATATGTCCAACGAGACTAAAGCTACTGATGAAGCTGCAAGATAACAATTAGTGAATCATGTACCATACCTATGGACCTTATATATTACTACTTAGCTGATACATCCAAGTTTTTAATTAACTGCATTCCCCGATAAATTGTTTCCCCATTAACAACCTACGTCATAGCAGTAGAAGTAGACTTTGTTTCTCGTTTTGTAAATTATGTGCTTCTGTCTCAACTCTTATGCTGCCAGACATGTCGCTTATGGAACTTTTTTTGACACATGTCTCTTATGGAATTGATGTATAATTAAAGTATTTTTTATATAAAACCTTCGGAACAGCTATATATGTATGTCATCTATATGTTATGTCTTTATCATATTATAACGTGTCAATGTGCTAAATGGGTACATAATTGTGCCGCCATCGCGTGCGCGCCTGGGCGCGCGCAAATTCTAGTATATACATACCGTGACAATGACCCCTACATACCCGGCTGGTCTCCACACGGGAACCACCGCCCTAGGCCCGCGCATCCCGGCCAGGCGGCGATCGACACCTGCGCGGTGCACGGCACGGGATCACGCATCACCCCGCGCACACGTACAACTCGGAGTCGATCGGAGCCCATCCATCACTCGATCGCGCCAACGGAATATGTGCGGCGCGCGCGACAGCGCAGCGCAGGTCCCTGCCCCGCGAGCAGGTTGGTCGTCGGTCGTCACCGTGCGCGGGCGTGTGCCGGCCCCGCGCTTCAAGACCGGTTTAAAGCAGAAATGCCGCCCGGCCCCTCCACGTTTTATTGCGAGATCCGTGCAAATAATGTCCTCACATTTAAAAAAAAGTTGACAAAAAATGATATGTATATGTTGGTGTCTAATTCACGAGTAAACACCAAACAGGTGAATAATAGAGAACTTTTGCTATTTTCTCATTGTCCTCAAATTGTGTACATGGGTCGCCTTTTATAGTGGCGATACGACCTTCATTTTACACTCGATACTCCCTACCTGCTTCACGCACGCCTGGCCCTATTAGACAATGATCCGGGGTATCGATGGAATTTTACACCATAGTACAAACTCAAATTGACTACGTCACCGGAGACCTCCTCTAAACGTGCTCGCGTCCGCTAACGCCAAGCTTGTCGGGTCGATTTCTGGGACGAGCACCTTGTCGTTGGGCCTGGACCTTCTCTGAGCGTGTCCGTCCCTTGCACCTTGTCTTCGAGCACGGACCTTCTATGGGCACGTCCGGGCTCCGCACCTTGCCTTCGAGTGCGGACCTCCTCCGGACGCGTCCGACCGCAGCCATGGTAGGAGCTTGTGGCGAACAGGTGCCATGCCAAAAGAAGTGGACCTTTGGGGAAAGGTAGCGTTAAAGGAAAGGGGGTTCGCCACAAGCTCCTACCATGGCTTACCTTCTCCCAGGTACTTGTTAATTTAGCCTTGCTTCGCTGTGGCCCTGCGCCACCTTTTCATTTGGCGCAACCTTTCTTCAGTCTTGGCGCCTTTTCGTGGGCCAAATTTGAAGAGCCTTTTCTCAGGCGCGCCGGCGCTGCTGACCTTGTTTGTTTTTAGAGATGGCGCACGACCTTTCTAAATTGCACGGAGAATTACCTTGACGCTAAAAATAACCCCCAACAGTATACATGTTCAGAAAAAAAGTGGTATGTGAAATGCATCTATATATGTTGTTTGTTTTCTATATATAGGAGAGTTTCTTCTTTCAAATGCAAAAGTGTCCAAGAACATAAGGAGTAGTAGAGACGTAGGGACACGAAATTAATCAGGCACCACAAAGCATTTTCCAAAAAAAAAAGAAATATTAGTATCACATCGAGATGCATGACTCCCAAACATATGAACATGTTCAGAAATTTCGTAGTCGCCCCCGCTGGCCTGGCTCTCGGCGGCTCCGGCCGTTCCCACTTCACTTCCCATTCCACACGGCCGCGAGAGTGAACCCGACGGGCTGCAGAGACGACCGCGCCCGGGCGTCCCCCGTGACGGCGGGCTCGCGACTCCACCCAAGTTTCGTCGGGACGACGCAGCCGCCGGGACGGCGGGAGCGCGTTGCACTTGCACCTGGCCGGCCGGCGTCATTAGCAGCCGGCCGAGGGCGCACGGCGTGTAGCGCTAAAGCGGGGACACCCGACTACCCGAGCCGGGGCCGGATCGGGGCCGCGCCGCTTTGCGCGGGCACACGCATCTTTTCTTTTCACAGCCGGGTGCCCTAGCTAGGGGCTAGGCTACATATATACCTACACACAAGCGTGCATCTTTGATCTTTGCAAGCAAACGTACGACGACGGCTCTCACCTTTCGTCCCGAAAGAAATTTGACAGCGTAGGACTTTTGGATCCCAATATGCCGCGGGCTACTACTTGCGTGCATCATACGTGCAAGTATAACGAAAGGTTGCCGCGCTTTGAACATGTCCCGGGCCTAGTGATGCAGAGACAGAGACAGATTCCCCGGCCGGATCGAGCTACCCAGCTATAGCTATGCTATATTGCTATCTATATGCATCATGTATGGAGCGTGTGCATGGCGCTCTGCTCTGACCTTGTAGCTGTGATCCGTACGTGCACGGCGAACGATATAGATAAGGGCGGCCGGGACGACGCTGACGGGCAGCCAGCAGGCCGGGCATATATTGGTTCCGTTTGGTGCGTGTACTTTCATGTGCAGGGCCGCAGGCTAGTTGCTGCCCTCCGTTGTTGGAGTAACTTTTCTGTGTTTCAAACAAAGGGGGTGTTTAGTTCATGGAGCTGGAAAAAGGTAAAAAGTGAAGTGAAAAAGTCACATCGGACACTGTAGCACTTTTCGTTTGTTTGTGGTAAACATTGTCCTACCATGACCCCACGTTTAGTATTCCATACCTGAGAAGAGAGATTTGATGTGATTTGATGTAATAGGTGAATAGTGAAGTTTGGAGAGAGAATTTTGAGAAGTGGAAGGGAACTAAACAGGGCCAAAGATTACTCAGTATCGCTTATCCTTTGAAAGGCATTGATTCGTACTCGGTGGTATGAGGGCTTGGTGCAACTCTGGTATCATTCAGGCGATCGAGCTCTACCAAATCCCAGATTAATTTGCAGGAGCGAGTGATATGACAACGTGATGAAGAAGTGCTTGGCCTCTTCGGCAATTCAGCCGCCCCTCCTCCATCTCTTCGCCGCTGCTAATATGTCGGGAACTCAAACTATCATTTTTTTTCGGCAATTCAGTTCCCGTATGAATCACTATGTCCCGTATAATTTAACGTAGAGAATCATTTGCAGCTACAAAAGTGTTGTCGTTTAGGGAATCACTTTTAATTTCATAGAGAATCGTTTTAAGACAGCTCCATGATTTTTCTTTTCGAAAGAGGTCTATCAGAAACATGTTCTAAGTAGTGAAGACCGGGCACGGTGCTAATCCTTCTCGTTTCTTACCTGCACGAAACACTCCGGCCGGATCCGGTCCAGCAATAATATATCCCCTAGTCGATCTCCCATCCTCGGTGATGAGGAATCGCATCGGATGTCACGGCCTAGCTTTCTGCATCTCTCGGTGACGGCTACGGAGATCTCTGTCGTCTCTGCTGTCTCCGATCGATCTCGCCGCCTCCGGCCAGTGCCAGTGCTCCCGATCGCGTAAAGCGCGCGTATACGTACCCGGTACCCCCTAGCCATACCAACTTTTGGTAAAAACTTGCTCCGGCCCGGTTCATCCGTTAACCGCGCGCGCACGACGCGACCAGGCCGGCACACGACGGCGGTGGATCGGAGGGTCGACCGGGTTCCATCAGCGCAGTGAAGGGGTTTGTGGACTATACGGTCTACCCTCTGTTCCTCTGCCTTTTCCGTGGTGCCGCTCACAATGCATAATGAGGCTAGAGGGTAGGGTAGACTCCACTTCCAGGCGTTAAAATTATTCCACCTGTGTTCCGGAAAATCCGTGTGACTCCTGAACTATGTCACCAACCATGATCAGACATGTCACTTTCATGAGTCTAAAATATATTAGTCCCTAACACACATGTGTGAGTCATGTGCCATGATCAATTGTTTATATGAGATTAATTCCAATATGATCATGTGGATTAACAGCCTGTAGAGCCA
>OAMR01000103.1:1336777-1360019 GCA_900205405.1 Echinochloa crus-galli
AGGTTTGCAATTTTCCATAGAAAATCGTTTTAGAACGCCACGAAGGTAAGTCTTTTGGGACAAACCAAGTAGTTGTTTATTCCGATCTCTATGTATTTCCACTCCCAAAACATAGGAAGCTTCCCCCATATCTTTCATATCAAATTTAGAAGACAGCCAAGCTTTTACTTCCACTAATGTTTCTTTATTGTTAGAAGCAATAAGAATGTCATCAACATATAAAGATAGTAACACAAAATTGCCATTAATAACTTTAGTATATATGCAATGATCACCTTCCGTCATTGAAAAACCATATGACGTGATAGCATTATCAAAAAGAATATACCATTGGCGTGAAGCTTGTTTAAGACCATAAATTGATCTATTTAATTTGCAAACCTTATTTTCATTTCCTTTTTCTCCAAAACCTTCCGGCTGTAACATATAAATTTCCTCCTCCAAATGCCCATTAAGAAAAGCAGTTTTCACATCCATTTGGTGGAGTTCAAGATCATAATAAGCCGTCAAAGCACTAATAATGCGAATAGAAGTAAATTTTGCAACAGGAGAGAAAGTTTCCACAAAGTCAACACCTTCCCTTTGTGTAAAGCCTTTAGCAACAAGTCTAGCTTTATATTTTTCCACTTGGCCTGTTGCATTAAGTTTCCTTTTGAAAATCCATTTACACCCTATGGCTCTGCGGTTATTTGGTAAAGGAACAAGTTCCCAAACTTTATTCTTCCTCATTGAGTTTAATTCTTCCCGCATTGCTTCCACCCATAGCTTTGATTGGGCACAACTAATGGCTTCTTTATAATTTTTTGGATCTTCCTCTAAATCTGAAATTTTAGAGTGCACTTCCCCCAAGAACACATAATAATCATTAAGATATGATGGTGCTTGTGAATTCCTCCCACTTCTCCTAAGCATATTTGTATTTTCTTCCGGGGTATCATTTTCCTCATTGGGTGAGTTATTTCCAGATGTATCCATCTGTGGTTCAATTGGAGTTGTTAACAATTCCACTCTTGCTCGCTTAGCACGGCGAGGTGTGTGCTGATCTAAAAATATTGCATCCCTACTTTCCACCAGTTTTTTATTTTCAGGATCATAAAACCGATACCCTTTTGATTCTGTAGAATAACCAATAAATATTCCTGGTGTGCTTTTAGGTTGCAACTTAGTACGGTACTGATTTGGCACTCTAATTTGAGCATTGCAACCCCAAACAGCTAGATGGCGAAGAGAGGGTTTTCTTCCAGCCCACAACTCATGAGGAGTGACTGTAACAGCTTTAGATGGTGAATGATTCAATAAATAGACAGCAGTATGCAAAGCTTCACCCCAAAACGACAAAGGGAGATCAGAATAAGCCATCATGGACCTGACCATATCCATTAGAGTTCTATTCCTCCGCTCAGCTACACCGTTTTGCTGCGGAGTGTATGGCATAGTGTATTGGTGAATAATTCCATGCTCTTTACAAAAATCATTTAATATTCCTGAAGTGTATTCTCCCCCACGACCAGTTCTTAAAACTTTAATCGTTTTATTTAACTGATTTTCCACTTCAGTTTTAAATGTTTTGAATGCATCGAAACCTTCTGACTTGTGTTTAAGAAGATACACATAACCATATCTTGAATAATCATCAATGAATGTGATAAAATAAACCTTTTGACTATTGGTGGGAGTAGACATTTCACCACAAATATCAGAATGGATAATAGCAAGAGATTCCTTAGATCTTTCCGCCTTTGGAAAAGGCGCACGAGTCATTTTACCCATTATACATGCCTCACAAGGGCCAAAATCCTCCCACTTAAAATTTAGAATTCCAGAACTAATAAGCCTCTTAATTCTGTTTTTAGATATGTGACCAAGTCGTAAATGCCATAAATAAGATTCCGAGCATGTGGTACTATCATTAACATTCCTCACTGTAGAGTTTTCTTCTCCAACCAAGCAATCGGTGTTGTCATCTTCTAATAAATCATCGAGAAAATAAAGGCCATCATGACGAACACCAGTATGCACTAATTTCCCATTGAGCAATATTTTAACTCTTCCTTTTCCAAATAATATATCATAACCAATAAATTCCACTCTATCATTTGCATCAATACTTATTTCCACATTGAGGTGCATAAACAATGACCATAATATATGTTATATAAATAAATGTTGAAAGCCAGCGGCGGCGTGGGGATTTGGTGTGCCGGGGAGATCGATTTGGGGGAATTTGGGGGAGGAGGAAATGATGGCGATGACGAGTCGTCGGAGGAGGAACAAGAGAGGTGGTGTTTGGTTTTGTTTGGTCCGGGTTGGGTTTGGGACCTGTGGTGGGTTAGTGGCTAATAAAAGCGGCTCGGGGCGTCGGGGCCGTTGGCTTGCGAGACTTGCCGACTGGCTCGGGGCGAGACGCGAGACATCGCGCCGACCTCGCGCAAGGCAAACAACGCGCTGCGTCCAAGGCTCGTGCGCCTCCTCCTTGAGTTTCCTGAAACCTTGTGTGCACAAGCGCTTAGAGCCGAGTATTACTCAGGTCATTCCATCAAGCCAAAACCAGAGGTGGCATTTCCTACACATGGCGTAGTATCCTCAAAGGTGTACAGCTACTTAAGGAAGGAATTATTTGGAGAATTGGGGACGGGACGTCTGTAAATATTTGGAATGGTCCTTGTATCCCGAGGAATGGTACCGTCGAGTTATCACTCCACGGAGGGGGAGTAATTCTACAACAAGTTGCTGATCTCATTGATGAAGGGATTGCCAGCAATTTTTAATTCCTCGGCTAAAACACTGAGTTTGTTGATATGCTCATTGACAGAAACACCTTCATTCATCTTGGTAGAAAGAAAACGGCTAACGAGACTAAGCACTTTGATGAGAGATACGTCACCAAAATCCTTTTCCAGTTTGCCCAATATTTTCCGGGCATTCTGTTCACTCTCGTACTCAGCAGCTAAAGAATCAGTCATAGATCCCAACATAAATATACGAGCCCTTTTATTATCTTTAGCCCAAGCTTCATATTCTACCATATAATCTTTCTTGTCCTCAGCGGTAGCATCATTCTTTGTTTTTTCCGGTTCAGGTACATCAATGACATAATCAATATTTTCAACAGTAAGCAAAAACATGATTTTCCGTTTCCAAACCGTAAAATTAAAATCATCTAACTTGCAGGATTTAAGCAACTCAGAGAAAACACTATTGGATGCCATGTCGAGAGATGATACGAGTTGCCAAAAAAAATCCGACCGGTGGAATCAAAACTCCTCCTGTTGCTTCCTCGATCCACGTAGCTTCCTCCTTGATCTACGTGTGCTAGTTGATTAGCACAACAGCCCCACACGTACGGATCTGTGTAGACTTTTATGTGTACTGCTAGTAGGCTTCAACAACACAGCAGCAACAGACTAGCTCTTGAATCGATAATCCTCGCACACGAGTACACATGCAATGCGTCAGAAGGCACAGACGAGGCACAACACAGGACGGCTTGGACTTCCTCGATCCACGTGGCGATGATGGTGATTTGCGGCGGAACACTGCGGCGGCGGCAGAGTTTTTTTTTCGGCTAGGGTTTTCCCCGGGTCGCAGGCGGAATTAGTGGTCGTATCCGGCTCTCTGATACCAATGAAGGGGTTTGTGGAGTATACGATCTCCCCTCTATTCCTCTGCCTTTTCCGTGGTGCCGCTCACAATGCATAATGAGGCTAGAGGGTAGGGACCTATTTATAGACTCCACTTCCAGGCGCTAAAATTATTCCATCTGTGTTTCGGAAAATCCGTGTGACTCCTGAACTATGTCACCAACCACGATCAGACATGTCACTTTCATGAGTCTAAAATATATTAGTCCCTAACACACATGTGTGAGTCATGTGCCATGACGATCTATGAATTTTACAAGATGTGTATAAGAGACAGGGTTAACAGCCTGTAGAGCCGATCCTACAAAACAAACCCAGTTCTTCCGTTGTGCTGTACCCGGGTCAAACATGTACGTACATAATAAATATTCCAGTAGAGTTGATCTCAATAAATTCCTCTACTGTATTCCAGTACAAACGTCCTCAGCACCTCGAGTACAAATTCCTCGAGTTAGATTCCGCAACGATAATTCTCCATCACTTGAATCAATACTTATTTCCATATTGAGGTGCATAAACAATGACCATAATATATGTTATATAAATAAATGTTGAAAGCCAAACATAAAATTCCAACACGCAGGGGCATGTCGCGCGCTGGTTGGCCCGGTCAGTCCGGAGAACGCTGGCTCTACAGCGACGACGGGCGACGGCGGCCGAAGAATGGATCGGATCGGATCGGACATCACCTGGGTTCATGCCAGATCTCGATGGCGACGCGCGCCGGGGTCATTCCGACTTCCAACTGGCTGCCCGTGCCGTCGTTCACCATCAGCGCCCGCGCTTTTATTTGTGGCCTGTTCACGTACAAGCGCAGCGCCGAGGGAGCTGAGGTGTCGAACCGTCCGGGGGGCCTGGTGATCCGAGTCGCGTCGGCATCGATCCACATCGTCCAGCCGCCGAGGAAGAAGAGAGATCGACGCCTCCGCTGACCGCTGTCTGCTCCAAATATCTAGAGCAAGAGACGTTCACATAGCCAGCTAGCCGGGGGCGTCTCTGCACCAAATATCTTGAGCAGCTAGGAGAGACAGGGTTAAGATTCGGCCGCCGCGTGTGCGCACGTTGATGGCGAGGACTTGACATGCGTATGTAAAAGGCCCGAGAGATGGGCATGAATCAGGATCGGAGAGCACTGCTTCTTCACTGACCAGACTACTGTCTTTTCATTAGCAGGAAAGAGATACCTCCACTATAACTATTCCCTACACATTCAAACCCTACATACTTAGCTGGCTACACAATCCAAAAGTTGACAACTATCAAGATTAGTTTGGTTCCTGTCATAATTACGGGTGAGCAAGCTTGATCAATCCAAGTGTAGAAAGTGTCCATACATAGTTTTTCTAGATGATATAGTTAAATATTCAAAATCTACCCTGCATTTGAATTGGAAATCGAGACCAAGTTTCTTAGTGTCTCTAGAACTTTTTTTTTAAAAAAAGGTGTCCCGGGTACTTTGACATTTGCGTAGTTAAGATAAACTAAAAGTCTAAATTAACATGAGATCCATTGAAATGAGGCTTACAATACCAACTATAATCGCACAAGCGTGTTAGGTGCTGCCGCTCGGTCATATGGGTTATCCATATAAACCTGTTTCAGTAATGTGGGCTTGTTTGCGGAATTTTGTGACCTCGTGACGCTTCTTAGACCAACGGACTGGCAGTCAAACCATGTATAGCTTGCAACCCTAAGTAAAGTATATAAACCTGGTTGATTCAAAGATAGCATATATACTCTATACTACATAATAAAACATGTTAAATCATTAGCATGCTCCGTCGTTATAACATTGATATAAACAATTGTTTTTGTAAATCTAGCCACCCCAGATGCACATGATGTAACCTAAGTGGTGGTATCAAATGGCCCACCTAAGGCATCTAGCTAAACCCTATATATACTTGTGTTCTCATATGAACGTGTGAGTTCTCCTCGTTCCATTACTTCACATACTACTTTTTTCCCAACTTATTTACATAATTGGTATCAAGCTAGTGTTACTCCTAGGTGAAGATGATGTTTGTCATGGATTGGGTCAAAGCGCCTTCTAATGAAATATGCAGTGTAATTTTCTCCAACCTCTTCACTGGTCTTGACTATCTATCTTCACGTGAGTCTCAATGAGATGTTATAAACTAATTATTTTTATTTTATTAAATTTTAAATGCATGCTTGTTATGACCTTATGGTTGTTTGTAATTTATCAACATGCACACCAAGTTCTTGTCTAGAAAGATTTTTTTGTGTGTTTTTTGTTTAAACTAACAATTAATATGTACTTCTGTGCATAGTAGTATATTAGTATATTGAATTTATCATCTGACTTTGCTCCAGAGTAAGAACAAGATCTTACATTAGACATCAACTATATGTCATAATCAATGTTGCGTCTCTCCCCAAAATACTACATGCAATTTTTTGAACTGTTTGTGTGTCCCTTTTTTTGTATTTCTATTCTATCTATATAACCATCCATTGATAACTGTTCATGCGGTGAGAAATATTTTGCATTAAAGGATTAGGTTATTCCTAAAATCCCAAGACCTTCTAGAGAATAAAACTACATAATTACATAAAGAAATCAAGCGATGGAGTCTCCTACGATTTGCTGCATAATCACATACATATCATGTAGGAGTACGTGCTTTACTGCTTTTTGTGACGTTTGGCATCTAGTTCTATGGAAGCATCTGCCAAAACTGATGGCTTGGCTTGATATGTCACCAACCGAGGGGTTGTTGATGCTCACGCTAAAGCAAGAATGTCTTCTCACTTTTGTTCTCCTTGCTAGGTTTTTGTACACAAGATTTCTGTCGATATTTCTTGCCTGCTATACAATGAATAACAATGAACTATTCGAAAAAATATGAAAAAGTATACTCGAAAAGAATATATATATGCATAAGATTTTTTGTGTGCTTTTATAGAAAGCAATATATATTCTAAAGTTATCATTGGTAGGTATGCTCTTTAAAAATCACGGATGATGGAAAGATTTGACACAATCATCGCCGAGCTGCTAAATCGAGGGATTGATTCATAGATTAATTAAGCATCATTTTTTCTTTGTCAATGGTCGGAAATAAGAAAAATCTACCCCGTTTTTTTACTCATAAAGGGTGAAAGAAAATAAAATGACACCTCAGTCAAAACCGAGCTAGGAGCAAGGGAAAACTAATCTTGGATAGGCAGAAAGGTGGTTAAGTAGTTGCTCATGAGCTAAATTACAACACATAGCATGCACAAAAATAGCTATTTTCCCATCTATGTTTTAGATGAAAGAACATATAAATTAAGATTTCGACAATAATATGACATGTCTGTAAACCCTTCTCCTAAATAAGCAACTAGTATTGTTTGCCGGTTCAATCCAAAGTTCTTGCCGTCTCTTATGGGCTATAAATAGCCTGCAATGTTTCTGTTGCTTCGTCTTGTTGGCATTATAAATAGTAGTTGTTGCCATTTGCATGATCTACGAGTTTTTTCGTATCCTTTCTCATCTTCGATCCCCACCAAATCTTACCACCTCCTTCAACAACAGCGAAAGGGAGAAGCGAAATTCTTCGCCCTAGCGGTAGTGGAGTTGGTGATCCATCATGCTTGATGACGACCATCCATTTGCTGTAAATCTTCTGGACTAACATTAGGCTCAATACAATGTGTTTGTTCCCTGGACTTGTTTGAGAGTTTCAGAGCCTTTGCGAAGGTGTTTCCGGGCCCTTCTTCAACTGTTTTTCGGTTGCTGCATGGTCTGATGCATGCATATCATTTTTCGTCCTTGCTGCCCATGCTTGTTCTTGATCAGGATTCCATTGGATTGGCAGTGGCAATGCACGCCTTTGATCTTGCTAGACCAATGGGTATGTGGTGCAATAATTGTTTGGTGTCTGTCCTAGAAAAGCAAAAAAGGTGCAAGATCAAGAAGAAATCTTTCAGCTTTTGGGCCCCCTGCGGTACCAAGAGAATAGATGCCCCGACTTGATTGTTTTAGCTTGTTGATCTTGATGAACTTTATATCCATTTCGCCGGGAATTTTGATTTTTTTTGCACATTTCTTTTGATCAAATTCCCCAATCCCAATAGTTACATTCGCCAGCATACGTACCCAACCCCTCCAGAGATGGCAAATGGAACATTACTGTTGCAAATACAACTGTACGGCATTCGATTCCCTGAAAATAAAGACTATAAAAGAATCACAGAAATGAATTTCTCAATACAGAGTGGTTAGCAGTTAGCAGTTTCTAAATTTAGAACCGTGCAAACCTTTTGTCTGTTCTTGAAAAAACTCCTCGATTTGGAACTATACAGCATGATTAGTATTTGTACCCTGCAGGTTTGCAATATACAGTTGTTATTATATATATATCGATCAAAAAATGAAGCTTGGTCTGAAACGGATGTTCCTGACAAGTTCTTTCGTTAACCTCTGAATTTTAGCAGGATGACATCTCGAGCCCCATCGCGGCGCACATCCTAGACTTCTGCGACGATGGCAGCGGCGGGGACCTCTTCGCGGCGGCGTCGGACATGTTCACGGCGTCCTCGGAGGATGCCTCGTCGTCGTCCGTGACGACGCCTCCCGCTCCCTGCAGCCACGGCGACAACGTGTCGTCGGGCGCCGCCCCCGCCGCCTCGGCCTTCTCCCCGATGCCGTCCCTGGACTCCACCCTGTCGGCGCTCCTCGAGGAAGACGACCCACCAGTTGCCGACACCGAGCTCCTCATCCCCATCGATTACCAGTTCGCGGCAGTGGTGGCCGGGGATGAGCCTCCGCCGGAGCAGCAGTTCGGCCAGGTCCCGGTGGCGCTCGCCGCGGCGGAGCAACCGGCTCTGCAGACGCAGATGAGCAGCACGGCGTCCGAACTCATGCAGCTCACCTCCTCCGGGTACAGCGACGAGTGCTTCGCGGCGGCGATGGCCGGAGGAGGGTACGTGGGACTGGACGAGGCCCTGTGCCAGCAGCAGCCGCCGCCGCAGCCCGGCACGTTGCTCCCCGCCGGCGTCATGGACACCGCGGCTCCGGGGTGCTTCTTCGGCAAGGACGCGGCGGCGCAAGGCGGCTTCTTCGGGACCGGCGGCTGCACCGGCATGGTGATGTCCATGATGGGGATGGAGGAGATCGGCGAGTACCAGCGGATGATGGAGAGCGCCAGCGCCGCGCTGGCCGGCACGCACAGCCCCGACACGGACTCCGCCGCCGCCGCCGCGCAGATGGCGTTCGCCGGGAACGCCGGGGAGATGCAGGTAGAGCTCACAGCTCAGCACCAGAACGAACACACGGCGCACAGCGCATTCATCAAGGCATGACCACATGACCCGTTTCTTGGTGGTGCGCGCCAGATGGGCGGCGGCATGAGCCCGGGGCGGTTGCCGGCGGCGGCGGCGGCGGAGGGGTCGAGCCTGGAGGACGCGAGCTTCAAGAGCGCCCGCATCAGTGGGGAGGAGAGACGGGAGAAGATCCACAGGTACATCAAGAAGCGGAACGAGCGCAACTTCAGCAAGAAGATCAAGGTGGGTGACCGCCGCAAACACAAACGCCATTCTACGGATTTAAATTCAAATCGGGCCATCCGTGCCTGTTACTGACGGCATTGTGTTCTTGCTTGCGCCCCAACAATTTCAGTACGCGTGCAGGAAGACCCTGGCGGACAGCAGGCCCCGCGTGCGCGGCAGATTCGCCAAGAACGACGACTACGGCGAGCCGTCAAGGTCGATGCAGAACCACGACGAATATGATCAGATCGTAAGTCTAAATCTCACTGAAACTAAAAGCGATGAAATTTTGGACGACACTGACTGAACCCGATCGCATTGCTTGCTTGTTTACAGGCCGGCTTGAAGGGAGAAGACATGCTCGACTCTGACGCCCTGCAAGCGCACCTTAGCGGGATGAACTCCTACATGTACAACCACACTGTTGAGTCCTGGATGTAGCGCAAGCAAGGCGATGGCTAACCTTTCCCGTTTTGAGTTTCCTAATTTTGTGCAGATTTCAACTGAGGCTTTTGGTTATTTGGTCACTTGGAATAATTGATCTTGTATAGGTTATATATAAAGTGCAGTACCATCTTGAGTTGCTATAGATTTACAAGTTACCGAATGCCAAACTGATTTTAACCCGTTGCATCATTCGAGCGAACAAGGGCAATTCAGAGTTTTGAACAAAATAAATATGTATCCAAATCATATATCGTCTTATAATAGAAAGACAGCATATGGATAAAACAGACATGACCAGGTCCATCCATCTTGCATCTGGGATAAAACAAACACATTAACTCACCAGACAGTAAAAACAAGCTCAAAATGGTAACATCACCAGACAGAACATAGACAAACTTGCAACATAAGTTCACACAGAATCCTTTCTTGCCCTTAGTTATGTGCTTTTCGCTTGAGTTCAAATACCATAATTCATAAAACACTTCCAGGAACAGATAGCTCAAGCACATTACCACAGATGTTCAGGTACAAAACTGCATAGAACAGACCTAAATAAGGAGCACACCAAACTCTCAACCTCCCTGATACGCTATCAGACAATGGCGTTTGCTGCGCTAGCAATCCTGGGCCAAAGGTCAGCACACTCCTTGCCGATGGGTCCAGTGATAGCAGATCCTTTCATCTCGCCTTTGGGATTCACGATAACTCCAGCATTATCTGCAAATGCAATTTAGAACCTTTGTTATGCTCTGAAGTCATATTCAGAGATATGGAATTAACAAAAACAAAGAGCAACATGATGATACCGTGTAGGCAAAGACTTGAACAAATTTATAAAAAGATGAAAAAAGGATGTAGCTACGACAAAGCTTTCTAGGCATCTAAACAAAACATGAATGAAAGGGCAGAGTAGCTAATCAAAATGCCAAGCATAACAGTGATATCCTACATTCTGCAATAAGCTAACAATCTAGTCATACCCATGAGACATCATTAAATGAATACAAGAAATATATGTCTCATGGCCAGTCCCAAAGTTTCATGGCTGCAACACAGCTTCATAAGGCGATGGAATATGAGACCACTAATTCTTTCAAAAGAAAGAACACCTACACCAAGAAGATTCTTTTATGACATTTACTCAGGAATATACAAACATAGCAAGTTTTGCTCCATATAAAGCTGAAGAACCTCACAGTCCTACAATGTGTTCTTCAATCCGTATACTACAAGTCAACAATAAAACAAATAAAACAGCAATGAAGTGCTTGTTACTAGCCAAGAGTAGATCAAGCAAATCACAATCACAATCAGTCAGGGGCAGATTAAATGGCATTTTGCATACTAATAATGTGCTTACACAATGAAGGGACATATAGTAGTATAAAAAATATATGTCTCATGGCCAGTCCCAAAGTTTCATGGCAGCAACACCGCTATCTAGGGCAATGGAATATGAGACCACTTCCAGATGGAGAAATTCTTACAAAGAAGAAAGCCTCAACAACAAGAAGCTTCTTTTATGACGTTTGCTTAGGAATATGCAAACATGAAAAGCTTGCTCGATGTTAAGCTGAAGAACCTCTCAGTCCTTCCGTCATACTGTGATTCAATCCATAACCAAAAGCCAGCAGGTAGGAAAAAGAACAAAATAAGCTATGAAATGATGTGCTTGCTACAAACCAAAAGTAAATAAAGCAAATCACATTCACATAGAAAGATGTTCAAACAAACACAACCAGACGGTACTCTAAGTAACAAACTTAAGAAGCTTCTTTTTTGACGTTTGCTTAGGAATATGCAAACATGGAAAGTTTGCTCCATACAAAGCTGAAGAATCTCACAGCCCTTCCGTCGTTGAGTGATGTTCAATCCATACTACCAAACGCGAAGAAGAAAGAGAATAAAACAACAATGAAGTGCTTGCTACTAACCAAGAGCACATCAAGCAATTTAGAGTCAAGAAGAAAAATGTTTAAACATACACAATTAGGCAGACTGCATATTAACAACAAGCATATAAAGCCCTAAATGCACACAGACAGCAATACCTCAGGAATGACATTTTGTACGTAATAATGTAGATACCCACTAAAAGAGACATCAGTATATATGAAATATATGTCTCATGGCCAGTCCCAAAGTTTCAAGGCAGCAACGCCGCTACCCAGGGCAATGGAATATGAGACCACTTCCAGATGGAGAAATTCTTAGAAAGACTCAACATAAAGAAGCTTCTTTTATGACGTTTGCCCAGGAATATGCAAACATGGGAAATTTGCTCCATGTTGCTGAAGAACCTCATGGTCCTTCCGTCATCGAGTGTCATTTAACACATTACTAAAATTAGTACACAGAAAAATAAAAGAAAGCAATGAAGTATTTATAAGTTCTTTGTGAACAACAAAGTGCCTACTACAACAACCATCAGCAGTCGTGTTCATATGCTATAGTACATAGTATGCATTTCGGTTCGGATCTGTTCTACGGTCATGAACCTAACAAACACATTCCCTACTGTTTCTGTCCGTGAAAAGGACTAAACACGGGCTTCGCCTAATCACAAAATGTAACTAGGGAGGGAGGTTTAGACACATGGTCACAATACAAGCAAACAAAACAGAAGTTGCCCACTACACATAAAAAACGGACACCCCTACGGATCCGTTCAATCAAGACCACAAGCAAAACAACAGCGGAGAGACGCACTACGGACACCCCTACGGATCCGGTTGATCGAGCGATAGCAAGGCTAGGAGGCGTCACAAGTTGTAATTATACCTTCGAAGTACATGTAGACTCCGTCCTTGCGGCGCCACGGCTTGCGCTGGCGGACGATGACGGCGGGCATGACCTTCTTCCTGAGGTCGGGCTTCCCCTTCTTGACGGTGGCCATGACCATGTCGCCGACGCAGGCGGACGGCAGCCTGTTGAGCCTGCCCTTGATGCCCTTGACGGAGATGATGTAGAGGTTCTTGGCGCCCGTGTTGTCCGCGCAGTTCACCGTCGCCGCCACGGGCAGACCCAGCGACATGCGGAACTTGTTCCCCGCCGTCCCTCCCCTCCCTGCGCGCGTTCCATTTCGAAACAGAAGGCAGCTGGGTTAGCAAACACACGAGAGGAGCAACGGCGAGGAAGGAACTGGATCGGCGGGAGGGAGGACGGAGATGGAGGCGTACGTACCGCGCTTCGACATGGCGGCGGCTGCGGCGCTTCGAGCGGCGGCGGCGCGAGGAGAAGGGGTCGGCTAGGGTTTGCCCTGGCTCGTGCCTTATAGGGGGAGAGAGCGGGGTGGTAGCTGGGCCTGGGCTCTGGAAACGGGCCGTGCGAGAGACGTGTGTTAGTCCGTGAGGCCCATTATGCGAACTTGGCCTTCTCAACCAGTTGGGCTGTATAGCGCATACACAGCAGCGGACTCTGAGCCCGATCGAGCCCGCCACGCACGTTTCTGCTGCGTGCTGCGCGCGAGCGAGGAGCTCTCTATCCTGCAGCTCTCGCTCACCGCCGTGGCGCCCCCGCGCTGTCCCCTCCCTCCTCTGTCCTCTCCCGGCTGCACCCCGCCCTCTTCTCGTCTTTCGCACGACCGCACCCCGCTGAGCTCTGATCCGGCCGCAGGAGGATCCGCGACTGGCGGTGGCCACTGCGCCTCCGTCCATGGCCGTCTCGGGTGGGGGCCTGCCGCTCTGAGCTCTGATCCGGCCGCAGGAGCATTCGTGGCTGGCGACGGCCCTGCGCCTGCATCCACGACCGCCATGGGTGCGCCCCTTCAGATCCGCGGAGAGATAAATTAGGTAATAGATAATAGATAGATAGAGATGGATACACCAAACAGGCCCAAAGGTACAAAAGCACAGGGGTACTCCGGATCGGAGATGGGGAAAGCAATTATCCTCCTACTCGGGATTGATATCTGCCATTACAATTTTTGCGGATCGGAGATATGCCATTACAACTCTTATTATTGGAAACATGCCATTACTATTATTCGGATCACTGGTTCCTGCCATTATGTACGCCCGGCGCGACGTTTGGCCCACTTCCAAGCGTATGTATCTCTCTACGACATTCAGTAGGACAAAAATGCCCCTGGACTGAACGATACAACCCGGAGCCGGCTCTGGATCAGATCGAGCCCAGACCATTCCCCGCTTGAACCCGAACCCTAGCGAGTAGGGGCGCGGCTGCGGCGGTGCGGAGGCGAAGCGGCGGCGGCGCGGCGGCGGCACCAACCCTAGTCCAGCACGTACAAGTACACAAGCGTCGAGTCATCGATGGCGGTGTCCTGAAGCAAATGGAGGCTAACCCTAACAGTCGCTGTGCGGCGGCGATGGAGGAGTTCGAGGCCAGGTATGCCAACAATATCCCTCTCGATTTGATGTTTGCACGGTCTTGAAATCGCGAATGCATTAGGTCTGCGATAGGATTGATTGGCACGTGCGGCTGTGCCCCATAAGTTTGACCCTTGACTCTATGTGTTTCGTGGTAGGGTTGATTTTTTCTCTCTAGAGATTAAGGTCGAAGGCTTCTTGACAAAGGACTCTTTGGGTAGGAAAACATATTCAAAAGGGACGATGATCAAGCGGGATGTGGAGATAGGGTCATTTACCTATGAGTTGCTGATGAATAGTCTGCGGAATGAAGTGAAATGGGCAGATAATCAGACTGCCACAGTATGGTTCTTTGACAAAAACATGGGTGAAGATGTCAGGCTAACCGCAGAAAATCGGCAGATAATCAGACTGCCACAGTATGGTTCTTTGACAAAAACATGGGTGAAGATGTCAGGCTAACTGCAGAAATTCAAATGTTGGGCTTGTTTGAAATGTACAAGTCTGAAATGAGTTGCCAGGTTATTGTAATAGTCTTTGACAAAGATGTGTGTGCTAACCACGAGTATAATGCGCTAGAGCCTCTGTGTGTGTTGCCACCTGATGAAGGTACCCCTGATGACAGTATTGATCCCACTGTCAATCAGCACACTGAACCCACAGAAGACCAGCCCACTGCACCCACTTCAGATCAGCCCACTGAACACACTAAGACAGGTGATGGAGCTTCTGCACCAGAGCCTGACCGTGAGCCTGATATTTTTGACAATGAGGAAGAGTATGTTGGGATCGATGATGAACACATTTATGTGACAGTGCCACCTACACAGCCACCTAACAATGCGGCAACTGATAGGAAAACCATGCAGACATGCATTGGCATGGATTTTGTCCAACAGAGGTCTACAAATCTCAAGCTATGTTCATGAATACTATTTAGTTGCTAGGTTCAGGGCTGCATATGCAGGGAGAGTTGAGGCAATGCCAGACAGATCCCAGTGGGTAAAATGTGCTAGAGCCTCTGTGTCTGTTGCCACCTGATGAAGGTACCCCTGATGACAGTATTGATCCCACTGTCAATCAGCACACTGAACCCACAGAAGACCAGCCCACTGCACCCACTTCAGATCAGCCCACTGAACACACTAAGACAGGTGATGGAGCTTCTGCACCAGAGCCTGACCGTGAGCCTGATATTTTTGACAATGAGGAAGAGTATGTTGGGATCGATGATGAACACATTTATGTGACAGTGCCACCTACACAGCCACCTAACAATGCACAGCCAGCTGACAATGATGAGCCAACTGATTCTTTTGCTGCCCAAGGAGGTTTTCCTCTTGAGGCAGAGGTCAATGATGCAGATCCTCAGGAGGTCCATGTACTTCATGATCCTGAAAATCCAAATATTTCCATAGGCTCTCGGTTTCCAGACATCATAGCCTTCAGAAAAGCAATAAGGCATTACGCTGTCAAGGTGGGTTTTGAGTTTGCTGGCCTAAGAACAGACAAGACAAGATTTATTGCCCATTGTGCTGCAAAGGGGTGCCCATGGCGCATTCATGCTTCTAGGATATATGATAAGAAGACAATTGAGGTATGTACTGTTATGTGTTAATGTGTCTTGATGTACTGAAATGTCTTGATGTATTGAAATGCCTTTATGTACTGACTTGTTATATTGTTTTGTGTAGATTAAAGTACTCCCAGCAGATCACAGTACCTGCAGGATTTTCATCCAAGGATCTGGTACAGATGTGGGTTCTCTGAGGACAGTAAATGTGACTACTTGACAAACAATGTAGCTGAAAGTTTCAATAGCCAGATCAAGAAATTCAAGGGCTTACTTCTTCATGAGTTGGTGGATTCTGTTAGAGAATTAATAATGGAGAAAAGGTACCTTAGAAAGATGATTGGCATGGACATGGAAGAAGGGATCTTACCTAATGTCATGAAGGATCTCAATACAATTAGCAAGAATCTGAGAGTTGTTAAAGTTTCAGTCAGTGATCCAGTTTTTGCAGAGGTCACACTTATTGACCAGTGGAACAACACCAAAAGGCACACTGTTGACTTGGTCAACAGAAAGTGTTCATGCAGAGAATGGCAACTGACAGGAAAACCATGCAGACATGCATTTGCATGGATTTTGTCCAACAGAGGTCTAGAAATCTCAAGCTATGTTCATGAATACTATTCAGTTGCTAGGTTCAGGGCTGCATATGCAGGGAGAGTTGAGGCAATGCCAGACAGATCCCAGTGGCCTGTTGTCGACCTTGGATTCAAAGTGTTGCCACCTCTTCTGAAAAGAGCAGCAGGAAGGCCTAAGAAGCTAAGGATAAGAGGAAGCTTGGAGAAAAATGCCACCAAGAAGAAGGTTAGATGCAAGAGGTGTGGAGGTTTGGGACACTTCACCAAGACTTGCAAGCTAGCACAGCAAGGAGAAGATGGAGAGACTGCTGCAACAAACAAGAGGTATGTATCACTAGTTATTTACTAATTTCCAGCTATGATTATGTTGTACCAACTGCCTTGTGTGTATGTGATGTAGGAAAAGACCAGAAGATGAAGCTGGACCATCACAACAAAAGAAGAAAAAACCAAAGCCACCCAAGAAGAAGAAGTCCCCTAAGAAGAAGAAGAAGACACTCAAAAAGAAGCTCAAGAAGACTGCTAGTGCTCCACCACCTAGTGTTGTTCGAAGCCTAACAGATTGGCTTGGCCTGTAGTCTGTCTGTCTGTCAAATGCTCGTGCAGGTTGCTATCACCAGAAGAAGAAGGTTTTAATTGTTGTCTGAACAATTTAAGTGAAGTTTGTTTCTGGACTTGTGTAATATCACTTTAGTAGATGCTTCTGTGAACTACCTTGCCTGTATGTGAACAAATTCTGTTGCTATGTGAACCATCTGGTGGTGCATGTATGTGATCACAACTTATGTTGTGAACAAATTATGTTGCTATGTGAACCATCTGTTGCTATGTCAACCATGTGGTAGCCTGTATGATCAGGCATTCTGTTGCTATGTGATGTTAAGAAGTGAAGTCACCATCTTTTGCTATCACAGATGGTCAAACATTTATAATTGGAAATCACAGCTGTAAAATTATCATATTTAGTTCAGAGCTGCAAGATTACATAGCCAAAAGATTCAGATTACATGCTACCCAAGTTATCACTACCATAATCAGAAGATTCAGATTACAACACCCAACTCACTTCCACATTGCTGAAACTAACAAGCCTAGCATTACACCAACACAAATAGCTACTGCAACTCCATTATCCAATCCAAAGGCCTTCTTTTGCTGCTTGATCTCACAGCTTTGCATCTTCAAACTCCAAATCTCACCTAGAGCCATGTCAAGTTGTTGCTTCATGTTACCAACTTGCTGTTTCAACTCCTTGATCTCCTGCCTAAACTCTTGTTTTTCATCTCCAAAACCACGCACATAGTGCTCCACGTAGCCATCTTTCTGTGCATCTAAATTACGCAGATATGTCTCATACTGCTCCACAGACCTGATGAATCCACATGTGCGAGGGTCCTCCTGTACCAAAGACATCCCAAATACTAACCCTAAGAACATCTGGAAGCAAACAAATCAGAGAAAACAAGCATGAATTAACCCAAAAACTCACCTTAATGTTGTTCGGACACTTGAAGAACACCTCACCGAGTGTCGCTGCTTGTCTGCTCGTGATCTTAATCACGCGAACGCCACACCTGGGACAATCAACAAGGCGCAGCTGCTTCCCTTGGCTGCCACCCGCGGTCGAGCTCGACCCCGACGCAGCCTTCATCAGGCTGGAACCCGCCCTCATCCCCATCGCCGGCCAAGAGGAGATGAGAGGCCCGCCGGTGAAAGTGGAGGAGGCAGCTGCGGTCAAAGAGAGGAGGAATGGATGGCTGCCGGAGGAGATGGAGCTGCATCCACTCGGGGGCAAATAGGTCAATACGGAAATACGTACGCCTGGAAGTGGGCCAAACGTCGCGCCGGGCGTACATAATGGCAGGAATCAGTGATCCGAAGAATAGTAATGGCATGTTTCCAATAACAAGAGTTGTAATGGCATATCTCCAATCCGCGAAAATTGTAATGGCAGATATCAAAAAAACCCTTTTCTTTTCCCTACAGGCTACAGAGGCGGCGGCGGTACAAATCGATTCTTATTCTCATTGGTCTCTAGGAAAACTTGGATTATCGTAGCGAGTGTTTATTTCCTATACATCGATCTGTACTCGTCCAATACGGTACGCTCCTCCTGATTCGCTCTTCTGCTGCGATTCACTATTGTTTATGGTTATTATGAATACTCAGTCTCATATCGGCAGCATTCGTGTTCTTTCTCGGCAGCGGCGGCGCAGCGGGTAACCCTAAGAGCGCCGTGATTCCCTCCCCGACTTGTTGATATGAACAAAGACTGTGAGTACATAATTGAAAATTCATTCTTTCATACAGAAAGCCTTCTTTCATCTTCACCATGTTTTACTGGATACGATGCATAAAATACAAAAACATTGTTTTCAGCTCATCTTGGTAGCGTGGTCATCGAGAACATGAGCGGCGCTGAGATTGTGGATGCTAACAAGTCGTGGAATGGCAGCTCCACCATGGATCACCTTAGCATAAATGATATGTTGCGATGTGATTTGGCTGTTTTTACTGATCTATTAAAGCGAAGGTTCAGAAAGGATGATCGGCATATGAGTCTTTTATTGCCGTTCCCCACATGGGAGCATAAAGTGGTGAAGGTTCTTGACATGATCCGCCGCAAACAATTATTTGAGTACAACCCCAAGATTCATATTTTACAGCCTACCCGATTTTGTGATTTGAACATAGCCTTCTTCGACCTTGATAAAGAGTGTGAGTTCATGTTATATCTTGTTCAACTTGATTGGGTTACATGTTTATATCTAGGGGGTGGTTAACAAGCCAGCTCAATTCGATAAGGATGTGTTTAGTTGGTGGTCATGGTTAAATGGGATCATCGTATCCATGTTTTTAGGGATATGGTCATCTAAGTTGTATGTCTGATTGGGTGGATTGGATGACACAGTTCTTTATTTGTTTGGTTAGAGCATAAGGTCGGATGGGATGGGAATAGTTAACTAATTAAGGAACTCCAGCAAAATCTTAACAAGTGGTCCCCAATAAGTGCTTATTAGAATTAGTTGAGGGAGGTGATTTAGGAGATTCCCAGTACCTCACCCAAACAACTCATTCCATCTGTTTCTCTTACTTGTGGATGCAAACAGTATGAATACTCATTTTCACATTAAAATAATTCAAAACATTAGGTTTCTACTGCTATTCTACATTTCAAAATCAACAATTTTTCAAATTCAAATTAAAATTCAAACATAATGTTGACGACACAAAAACATATATAATTTTTGGTGGAGGGGGTGGAGGATTTGCCGGAGTTGCTCCCTTAATTTGAAATATTAATGATGTGTTAATGCTGATAGTATATGCAAGCAATAGTTCTATAATATATAATGTCACTCTTTATCTATTTGTTAATCATGTGTTAATGGATGTACTTGTGCAAGGAATAAATTCTTAGTTTGATTTCGGTTTTTGGCCTTGATTTTACAGCTGAGGTTGTGCGTGGACCACTGTTTCGTGAGGTGCCTTCCTCTCGATATTTTCGATTGGATGACTCAATCAATATCATATCACTCAAGGTTGCTGAGTCCGATGTGCCTTACCCCATCAAGATATATGGGACTGTTTTAGCAAGGGATCAGAATGACTACAGATGTGTCTGCTTGTTCAAGCGTGGAAGGGATGATCCCCAACTCATTACCAGCCGGGTCTGTGTCTATTAAATTCATCCCTATTGCTATATTTTTACTACCTCTTGTTTTTAGTAGGTATATTAGGAGTTTAAAAAAGTATTTAAAGGTACACTTAGGCCACCAATTTCTCTTACAGTATGTTATGGTTGCTATAAAATCAGTGTCATGCAAAGATATTTGAAATATGAATGTATTCATGTAACTTTTTATACACTACGCATTTATATAATTTGGCTAACATGTGAAAAAGGCCAAACCTGTATGCTGTTGTCAGTACACAGTCCACTTGCAATTAATCAGATAATCATTTAGGCAAGAATTTGATCGTTATTACTAAGTAGTTTACCTAGCATCCAATTCTTAAATTCACTACTTACAAAGTACAATGCAAACAATTGCTTGTTTCCTTAGGGTCCGCAAAAAAGTGACCATTTTGTCCACAACCCCTCTGGTCACGTCAGTGTCTAAAAACCTGTGCTTTGGCAGCCTGAGGGAAAATTCTACTGTCATATGCTTAACAATGCTGTGAACATCATACACGCTGAATTGATTAACAAAAGTCTTTGCATGCGAGTGTGTAATAGGTTGTTGATCCACTTTATAAATATAATACCTTTGCGGATTACAGATGCAATTGAATGATTGAGCTTTCCTGATTCTTGTGATATTGAATTGCTTAATCTCAAGGTCCTAGTGCTTTAACATATGTTGTTTTGATCCAGTGTTAAGAGCATTAAATGTCTTAATGTTTACATTACATATTCTGTAGTAGCAATTAAATAATCTAACATTGGTGTCTTGTTCACTCGAATATAAAGTGTTACACATGTCTATTATATTAGCATGTCATAGGCTGCCACATAACTGCAGTAACAGAAGATGTTGTCCTTGTTTGAAATGAGTGGGGAACATAGCACCCGAAGATGAGATTGAAGCTGGTAAAGTGGTTAATTTTTCTTGAAATCCAACTGTTGTGGTAAATTGGTAGATCTCATCTTTTTGGTGTCTACCCAAATTTCTCATGCATTACATTGATCTGGTTGTAACCTGTCCATTTTTTTTTATATCATAACTTATCGAGATTGATTCTCTTTTATATAACTTTTTATATGTTTTCCCCTAAATCCATCTGCAGAATCGTATGCTAGCTTTGACAGGCCCATATCGAGCACTTAGTGGCAGAAGTCATATGTATTTCGAGTTCCATTTGAAAATTAAGGGTGAGGACCAAAATTTCAGCAAAGGTTTGCGCGTGCGGAATGTCTGTTGTGATACTCCTGGTAAACCTGGCACTTTATCGCTAAAAAGTTGTCTGAGTACAATGGAATTGCTGTACATGCCTGTTTCATCTTCTTTGGAAGGCTTCTATTGGAATCAACTTTTTGAGTGGGAAATCTTATTTCACTGGAAAAATTGCTGCTTCGACTTCAAGAAATGATACGAACAAAATGGTTCTGTATGACAGTAAAGTACCTGGCACTGAGACGAAGCTTGGAAGTGGTGGGTCTGTTCCTTCAACTCGTCATGCAGTAGCTGTCCCTCTGAATGAAGATCTGGTGCTGTATCTTGTTGTTCGTGGGAGCAACAATAAATCTGAACGTCTTAAGTTTGTTATAGGGAATGATGTTGAGGAACGAACTTGCAAGAGAGGCACATATGAGCTGCAGGTGAAGGTTATATGGAAGGCCGTCTTCAGACAGCAGCGTGTGGATTTGTGGAAGAATATTGAAGGTGTTAGGGTGTTATGGTGACAGGCATATGGGAATGTCTTTTCATCATATAAGCAATCCATATCTTTTTATAGAGATTGGTCTCAAGAGTTTGGTTTACAAACTTGTCCGCTAGACTTGTGTTAAGAAATAGGCAGTCTGTAATACCAGTTTGAACATGGATCGACTGGGTGGTCTTATGCTGCGCCTCGTTTAACCAGAGTTTGTGCTATATTAAGCTTTCGTGATTGGAAGATTGGTTGTGACACCAGAAGTAGTTTTTGAAACAAGGTTGTGTCTTTATTAAAAAAAAGATCGAGTCATTGCATTCTCTCTGCTTTTCCTCTCCCTTCTTTCTCTTCATTTTTCTTCCTTGCATTTCCCGGCTTTGTTTTTTTAGAGTAATTAGGCGTAGCCCCTGCTTTACAGAAACCATTTCCCCCTTCTTTCTCTTCATTTTCTTCCTTGCATTTCTCGGCTTTGTTTTTTTAAAAGTACGGCTGTGTTTAGTTCCACAAACTTACCAAAAATTCTCTCTCCAAACTTCACTATTCACCTATCACATCAAATCTCTCTCCTCATACATGGAGCCACGTTTAAATAAAAAAAAACTAATTACATAGTTTTGATGTACACGACGAGACGAATCTTTTGAGTCTAGTTAGATCATGGTAGGACAATGTTTTACCACAAACAAACGAAAAATGCTACAGTGCACTACAGTGTCCGATATGACATTTTCACCAAACTTTCTCTTTCTGTTTTTGGAACTAAACACACCCGTAATCGGGCGCCCCGTAAAGCTTTACACAAACGACCAAGCACCACCCGACAGCGCTGCCCTGCTAGGCTGCTACCTTGCTTCCCGGCTTCCCGCGTACGAAGACCTCACATTGGGCGTGAGCCCGACCAAACCTTGGCCCAGAGCCGTCGAGCTCTCCAGCTGCCCAAGCCCGGCCATCCCTTCGCCGCGGCACGGACATGCCGAGGCACCCGTGCACCTTCCTAGGACCACTCCCGAACAGTGGCGAAGCTAGAGCGAAATGTAGGGGGGTGCAAGGTGCCAAGGTTTTATCATAAGCATACACAACATTGTTAACGTAACCGGTGTTTTTAACATTAATTATTAAATATAACCGTTATCTGATAGTCATGCACAACGAGCTACGCTAGATATATGTCGATAAATTTTTTGGAGGAAATTTTTCGAATTTCGAACATTCAGATTTCGTGAAATTGGCTATTTCACACTAAAAAGGGCAAAATTGGCTATAGGACACCAGGCAGTGTCCTGCAGCGAAGAATCCAACTGCTGTAAAGCACCATGGTCTTTGCTGTAGGACACCGCCTAGTGTCCTACAACTAATTTTGTTGTTTTCAGTGTGAAATGGCATATACCATGAAATCAGAGTGTCCTATAGCAAAATTTTCCTTAAATATATGTTTGTTTCGATCTGGACCACTGGTTGATGATCCAATAATGATTGAAAATTTGATAGATTTTAGGGGCTAAAATCTATTGACAAATGGGTAGACAAGGATAAAAGTGTGTATCAAGATGACGAGATCCACTAATAATATTGGTTGCAGACCTAGTGTAATCATGTGCCATAAAAGATTAGCATACTAAAAATACATTATTTGATGATTGAATGGAGTATACAAGGAGAACAAATTATCTAATTTTCATTTTCTTGTTAAAAAAAGGAATGACCCAATGAACCTAGTATATATGCTATAATTTATCATTTGTCTAACTAGTTCAAGCATTAAGAAATAAGAACATGATGATACAATATTACCATACT
>OAMR01000103.1:1361374-1391983 GCA_900205405.1 Echinochloa crus-galli
AAGAGATCAAATGAGCAAATGGCCAAGAGTCCTCTCCCCCATGCCCTAGGGCTCTATTTATAGGGGAGGAGATGGCTGTTTACATTTATTCCATTGGTGGGACCGAATATTACAAATAAATCCCTGAAGTTTACAAAGAGAACCCTTAAATATTACAATTAGGTCCTTGGACCCAAGATTGGGCCTCTTTTTACACACAATAGTGGGCCTTGGGCCCTAGCAGCCCAAGGCACATCCCCAACAGTTGCCACTTCCGGGCCGTGTGCCGCCGCCCTGGCCACACGCCGCGAGCCGGCCGCCCTAGCGCCGTCGCCGCCTCCTACACCCTCGCCCGCCCTAGCACCGCCGCTGCCGTCCTCCTACAGTCTTGCTCGGGTGCTCTAGTGCCGCCACCCTCTTGCACCCTCTCCATGTGGCCTCCCCTCTCTCCCTCCCCCGCGTGGTGAATGGGACAGGTTAAGCGCGGCCTGTAAAATCCACCTATTGGCTGCCCAAGGGCCTATAGGTCCTATAAGCCCTCCAACAGTCGATGATACGCCTTATCGGGTCTCCCCAAGCCGATAAGACCTGTTGTGGCTGTCACGCATTGACAACCTATCTAGAAACTGTCTCTTATACACATCTAGATGTGTATAAGAGACAGCTCATAGCCTTCTAATCTTTCTTTGATATGAGATCTCAAACCATTAAGACATAATTCAGCAAGATCCTTTTCAGAAATAACCAAACTATAACATCGGTTTTTTGTATCTCTAAATCTTCTAATATATTCAGAAACAGGCTCATCACTCTTTTGCCTAACCGATGTTAAGTGAGAAAGTCTCAATTCATTATCACTATTGTAAAAGTGTTCATGAAATTTTTTCTCTAATTGAGACCATGTATGAATGGAATTAGGGGATAATGCTGAAAACCATGAGAAAGCAGTACCAGATAATGACAAAGGGAACATTCGGATTTTTAAATGATCAAGATTACCATGAATACCCATTTGTGCATTAAATTGGCTAACATGCTCCCATGTAGTTCTACTATCCTCCCCGGTGAATTTAACAAATTCGGGTACCTTGAAACTACGAGCTCGGGGTCCTCTCTCCATCCTCGTCCGATTCCCAGAAAATCCATTTGTTCGGCTAAGATCAGCCTGAACATGATATATACTAGCAATTGGTTCAGGAGATGATTGATAAGCAACTACAGGACCAGAACCGGTCTGACCGGTTTGAACCGGTCTACCAGAACCGGTCTGACCGGTTTGTAAAACCGGTCTGACCGCATTGTGTGGTTCTGGAATCGTTTGACCTTCAAAATAATTCATCGGCATGCCAAATTGAGGCGTGGGTGTTGCCGATGATCCAGGAGGCATTACATGATTTTGTGAAGTACTAGCAACATCAAACTTAGGAGCATTACTATCATTGATCAAAGATTGCTTGCCTAACGAGCTATCAATCATTTTTTGGACAGTAGCAAACATCTGTTCTTGACCATTGACTAATAATTGATTAATTTGTTCCAAAGTAACAGGTGGTGCTGTAGTACTCACAGTGTCTTTTTCTTCATCATGCTCGTCTTCGCTCGAAACGAAGACCATCTCCTTGTCCTTGGAGATGCCGCCCTTCTGATTCTTGGAGAAGTGAGATAAAAACCACTGAGTGGCTTTTTCATCTTCTGCTGCTTTGCGTCGGGCTTCCTTCTCCTCACGGTCCTTCATGAAGGCCTCATAAGCTTGACGATCCTCAGCCGATAATTCATCAACGATCGGCTTAACAATATTAGCAGAATCAACATCACTAGGTTTTGGTAGATTAACCATAGTAACAGATCCCTTTGCTTTCGTTCCCCAGCGGAGTCGTAAAAAGTATGTTGACACAAAACCGCGCCAACAGAGTCGCCGATGCCTTGGAACGAAACCGGTCAGACCGCTTGGTGCAACCGGTCAGACCGCTTCCCTTGAGATGAACCGGTCAGACCGCTTTTGAGACCGGTCAGACCGCTTTTGGTGTGGCGACGATAAAACCTAGAATCTCGAGCTCGGGAGGGACCCCGTCGGAGCTTGAGAGTCTAGGGTTGTTCTAGGATCGGCAGGCCACCTAGAACGCCCTCAAACGTCGTCGAGACGAGAGAAGAACAGAAGATATGGGGATTGGAAGAGCTAGGAGTTGGAGATAAAAGTAATGCAGAACATAAAAGTAAAGAAAACGATAAATAAGATAAAAAAGATAAATTCGATTGGATGTTGGATAGATGATCTCAATCGGCCATAACCCTTTATATTTATAGGGTGGGATGGTCTTCCCCGTTGAGTTGGTTTACAATACGGGATAAAACTCTTTGAAAGTCCTAAACCTACTCCATCACGACAGAAACCGGTCAGACCGCTTCTAGGAACCGGTCAGACCGGTTTGGCTGTTGCCAGATCAGCTACAGTAAAACCGGTCTGACCGCTTCCTAGAACCGGTCTGACCGGTTGCCCTAGTCTGATAGGCAACTGCCAATTTTGGTTGTCAACACATGGACATAAAATCTCTGATATTCTCTAGTTAAAATAGTTTTGTGTGGGTGAGTTTTGTCTTTGGGGGGTGCATTGTCTTGCCCTAGGGGGGTGCATGCATGGTTGATTTAAGATAGCTATGACTAAATTTTTTTTTTGAGGGGGGTGCAGCTGCACCCACGCAGCTGCACACAGCTTCGCCCCTGCTCCCGAAGACCCGAACCAACCCCACCGGAGCCACATGCTGACCGACACCAACCCTTTCCATACATGGCCACACCGGATCGCCAGCTCGCCACACCAGATCCTATGGACTGAATCCATGTGAACCCGTGACTTAGTCCACCATGAACCCAGTCTACACCGCCTTACCCGTGCCTTGGGCGAAAGCCCACCAACAGCAAAATCGAGCCCAACTAACCCCGACCCAATTTGGCCTATGAATCTTTCTCCTTTATCTTTCTATAAGCCAGCTGATACATTGGCCCTAATTGACTTGCGGGCTTTGCAAGTGTCAAGCGCAGACTGATCAGTAGGCCCAGCTGATCGGTGGACCCGTTGCCCTCCATTTTCTTATATAATTGATGCCGGTTCAGCACTAGGGTATGGTCACTTTGGTGAAATTTAGTGGATAAAACGCTCATTAGACATGACCAAAATGTGACAAATGATGGAGTCACTTTCATGCTGCCATGTTTGTGATAAGAATAAGTGTGCAGCCATGTGAAGTGGTGGTGGATATGTTTTTTTTGTGCTGGTTGGTGGTGAAAAGAAATAAATGAAGCATTTTGGAAAAGGGTAAAAATGATAGGAATTACAAGATGTACCCAATTCAAGTCACATTTTGTATTGCTCTACATTTATTTTAACCTTGCTGGATAGATTTCTACTCTTTTTCAAATTAATTGCACAAGTGATTCAAAAGTTTGGAAAGAAAAACATGCAAATGCAGTGATGGAATTAAAAATTGGAAAGGGAAATATGAGATATATATCGGTTTTTCTCGCGATGAGAGCTCGTATTTCGAGTCCGTGAGTGAGACTCCTCCTTTTCTTTAGTGATTTTTGTCATCTTCCGATCCCGGAGTGGATGGTTCGGACGATGCAACCTTCTTCCGCCACACCTTCTTGATTTTCTTCAGTGTTGGTGGCGATGGAATCGGCTCCTTTGGTGCATTCCAAATGGCTTGTTCCTCCTCATATTTCTTAACGAGGAGCTCCATCTACTCCTCTCATCCATTGATCCTGTCAGTTCATCCCACTCAAACTGCTCCCCACCAAGTATTTTTAGCTCTCCACTGAGGAGTGCTTTTAGGAAACACTCAACGCTTCTCTGCTCCGGAGTGAGTGCCTTTGTCCTTTGTTTTTCCCGGGGTTGGAACTTGAAGAAGATCGTCTTTCCGTTGATACGGAACGAGACTTCTCTTATATCCATAGCAATCGTAGCCCGGACAGTGTTTAAGAAAGGCGGGCCCAACACAAGGGGAAATGAATAATCGTTCCCTGTGTCAAGGACAACGAAATCTGTAGGGACATAACATCCCCAGATTCGGATAGACACATTCTCAACCACCCCCTCGGGATAGCGGATCGTCGAATCTGCAAGTTGTACATAGGCATTTGTAGCAGACAAAGTAGGATAGTGTAACTTTTTAAATAGTACCTTAGACATGATGTTGACGCTGGCTCCCAGATTGCAGAGGGCATCTTCAATGCGCTGATTCCAAATCGAGCACTTGATGATGGCCACTCCGGTTGTGAAGGTTCAAATCTATATCCTTTATGCCTCCAATCTGTGTTTTACTACTCTTTGGTGAGATCCTTCTGTACCCCAAGTTGTAGCCACCAAATCTTGATGTTGTTGTCCAAGATGTTATAATCTTGATGCATGAGAGCCTCTAGTGTTGTTTAGAGAAGAACTTGTTGTATTCCCATAAATATAATAGTGGAAGAAGATTTTGCTGGCTTGGTCCCGTGGTTTTTCCCTGATTTGGGGTTTTCCACGTTAAATTTGTTGTCTCTAGTTGATGTGTTGCTGCTACCATTTCCTCCATAATATGTGTGATGTATATGTTCCTTTTCGTGAATTTTTCGTGAATAGGTTGATATCTTGGGCTGATTTCAGTGTTGCTGAAATTGATTCCTTCCGTTGTCACTAATCTGATGTGTTAGTATTGTTATCCTAACATAAACCGTTTTTCATTGTCGGAACACAGTCCTCCGTAGTTGTCTCGGGGAAACAAACACTATTTGAATGAAGCGCCTTAATTAGCAGGAGTCATCACATCACCAACAAAATCGCCAATAGTCAATCTTGGCAGCCAAAGCTATCGATCTCAGAGTAAATTAAAGGGAATGGTGCGATTGGAAAAAAAAAGAGCATGGGCAAAAACTCTAAAGTAATTTTCCAGTCATCCTTGGACCATGATGACTCGACCATATGACTTTTGTGACATCCTGGTCCTTTTTCATTGATCCGCGGATCATCCAATATTGAGACCGGCGACTATTCATGCCAACAGAAGCTTCCTCTCTCATCTAGAGATTTTTGCTTTATACTAGTGAGTTCCCCTTTTCCTCCTTTTCTTTATGGTCGAAATCGGTAGAGAATCACACTTCATGATCTGCTCACACCTCGATCCTACGCATGATGATTCTTTTTCCGAACATATATCCAGAGAGACCACTTTCCAAGCTTTAACACGTGTCTCAGATATATGTACTTTTGGATTTAGTTTGCCTTCATTGCAAGGATATATAAGATCATCCAAAAAAGAATAACCCCAGTTATTAATTCGTGGCTTGGAGTGCTCTCGCTCGCCTCTGTCCATCCGTCACCCATCCATTTTTTTTTTAGATTAAGGTGTTCATAACAACATAGCTAGATATTCTGCACATGCATTGTATTTGTATCCCAAATTGATGCATGCATGATATTTCATGTTGAACACACACTATACTTTGCATCATCAATCCCATCTCGCCCAATTCAACCCACGGGTCGATTCGGCAGGCCGCAGGCAGTGGAAACGCATTATGCAAGTGGCATTCCACACGGCCGGCCACCGCCACCACCGTGCGAGCGCATGTACATGTGCAGCACTGTGCAGAAACATGCACGTTCGTTCATGCAGCTCCGGACACGGAACATGCCACCTTACCGAACTGCCGACTGATCGGTTTCGACTTTCGACCACTCGGGCATATGATCCGGCAGAAGGACTTCACGAGACCACCAACCTAAATGGCACCGTTGCTTTACCAACAACCTAGTTACCTAGCTCAGCTCGATCCCTTTGCAGCAGTTGAGACGACGAGATCGATGCAGCCCTGCCGTTGCCATTTGGCATTTCCCATGCATTGCCTTTGATCGGTCACTAAAGCAAGCCTACCATCAAAAGAAATACACACGTATATGCATGCTTCTGTTGTATTAGTTGGTGGTAGACGGTTATCTTTCTTTTCGTCGACTGCACGATGGCGACTCCGGAAAAGATGCCTGAACCTGATCGAGATCAGCTTTTCGTAGCGGATAGAATCAATGCCTCGTCACCATGTACGCACGCGTGTCGGAACACATCCTTTTCTGTTGCCCGATCGAGCCTATAAAGCATCGACATGGGTGGTTTCTTTAGCATGCACACAAGGTCTTCAGAAGCAGCTGCAGTTGCAGAGATAGCCAGCAATTCAGAACTCAGAAGAGTCAGGGCAGCTAGTTGGGAGCGAGAGCGAGTCCGTGACTCGTGAGAAACTCTCTCTGCGCGACCGTGAGCGACGATCCAGTCAGCCGGAGAGGATGGCGTCGTCTTTGCTGATGGGCCGGTACACCGGCGACAGCCGGAAGATGACGAGAGGCGGCCGGCCGGCGGCGGCGGTGAAGCAGCTGCTGTCGAGGCTGAGGTCCACTTGGAGGATACGCTCGGCGGCGCGGCCGAGGCGGGCCGCGGTGACGTTCGGGTACGACCTGCACAGCTACTACCAGAATTTCGACGACGGCCTTGCTGGCTCCTCCGGCGGCCACCGCCGCTTGTAGCTGGATCAGAGGCAGCGATCCTTTCTGATGTACATGTAAACTAGCCCAGTGATTAGTGCTTTCGTCCGGGACGTGTTCATATATTTCGGGTGATTAGCTACTAGCTAACTGCCTAGCTAGCTCGTCTCGATCCGTTTATTGTATATATATAGAAGTCGCTTCTTCTGTGTAATTAGCTCTGTAAGACACAACAATATTATATATACTTGCTATTGATCAGTTTGCTCTGAGTTTATTTGTTGGAATGGGTGTGGCTTCAATTTGTTCATTTCGAGCTGTTCTGCGTTTTGATTAACGGAGGTGGCCAGCGGGCACACCTGTTGTCTAGGCACATATGCATGCGCGCGCGTATGTTTATCGTAGGAAAGGATATGCTTCATTGCTACCGGTCGTTTTGGCCTTTTCAAATAAAAATATTTTACTACGCATCTAAATATAATATATGTCTAGATACACAATAAAAATCATATGTTTATAAAAACTAAAACTACCTAAAATTTGAAACTAGGGATGGGGAGAGAGTAATGAGCGGCCATGGCAGCAGCGAAAGAGCCATGATCAGCCACGGCAGGTTTGGTCTTTCAGCGGCTGGCGCTGGCCCTTCGCGGCCATGGCAGGAATGGGAGAGCAGGGAAGTGCAGCACCGGTGCATCAGTTTTGCTCACTTTTGACCAAGGATGATGTTGGAGATCTGATAATAAGTGTCCATAGAACTTTCAAATTTTGCATTTTAGCTTATAGAGATGCACACATCTAATTAAACCAACTTCCATATTAATAAACAAATGTATATATAGAAAAGCTCATGCAGTCAATTAAATAGTTAGTTTATGCTACTCTTATAGTTTCAATGCATGTTCATTTATTAAAAAAACAATGAGTAATAAGGGGTAATATGGTCATTTGTTACGACTAGTAATTTGTATGAATTTTTCTAGACAAATACTTATTTTGGGACGGAAGAAATAGTTTCTAGTCGAGTAATAACCACTAATAAAGAAACTCACATTGGTCCGTGTACATTAGTACAGGACATAAACGACACGGAACTAAAGGTGACATGGAGCTATTTTTAGTACGGGTCTAAATTTAAAAGCCCCCAGAGCCATTGTAGGGTATGTTTGTTTGAGCTACAACTTTTTGAGATTTTTTGAAAAGTTGCATGCTTTTGGTTCTAAAAAAGCCAATACTATATTTTACATGGTATTTTTAGCTTTCTGATCTCAGTAAGTTACGAAAAGCTCTCAAAACTGAGCTTTTCAGCTTTTCATATAAACTCAACTTTTCTGAGCTTTTGCCTTCTGGAAGTTGCGTGAGAGGTTCGCTGTTTGTTTGAGCTTCTGGCTTTTCCGTCTGAAAAGCTGCACAGAACTCAAACAAACAAGACCTTAGTATGGACTCAAAACACCACCCGGTACTAAAAGTCACATTTTAGTACTAGTCGGTGTCTTGGCCGGGTACTAAAATGGCGTGGCCATTTAGTACCGATCAATAATAACGGCTAATACTAAAGTGTGACATTGAATATGTACCGGTCGGTGCCTTGGCCCGGTACTAAATGGCTCTCCACCCACAGGTTATTTCAAAAGAAAAACATCTCTCGCTCAATCATATATGGTGTATAGGTGGGATTGTAAGGAAGCAATGTGAGAGGCTGGAGGGTGGGTTCGAGTCCTCGTGGCCACGCACACACATTTACACGTGAAAAAAAAATCGTGTGACTTACACGTATGCGGGCCTTCCGGCCGGACCGGTATTAAAAGGTGCCATTATGGAAATGGTACTGATGTGAGTTTTTCTGTTAGTGAACAATGCAATATAACTAGGCATTGAGATTGTTTTTAATGGGAACGGTGCCATTATGAAAAAATAGCATCAGGGCAAAAGCACAAAAGTAAAATTTGCTAGTCATCCTTGGACCATGATGACTCGCGACCACATGTTTTTTTGACATCTTGCAGGTCCTTTTTCAGTGACATGCGGATCATCCAATGAGACTGACGGCTTGATGATCGCATGCCAATAGAAGCTTCCTTACTCATCTAGAGATTTTTGCTTTAACAGTAGTGAGTTTCCTTTTTCTCTTTCTTTAGGCCGGGTTGCAGTCCGCAGAGAATGAGATGAAACTTTACAATCTGCTCACACCTCGATCCAACGAATGAGGTTGAACCTTTTCTTGAACATATCCAAACACCATGCTCCAACAGCTTTAGCTTTACCCTCGCTACATGGATAAGGTTATCCATAAAACAATAAAGTCAGTGGCTTGGAGTGATATCGCTCTCTTGCATTCATCCATCGTTGCTTCATCCACAACCGAGATCTTCTCCATGAGCACCGTATTACCGGTTTGTGATGATATATCATATTGACGACGTGTAGAACATACTACTTTGCACGATAAATATAATCTCGTAGCCTCAAGGAGCATCACATCTTGCCTACGGATCGATTCGGCTGGCAGCGGAAATTACACATTGTGCACGTGCACATGGAACAGACCACCATACCGAACTGCCGACCAATCTGTTTCGATAGCCACCAACGGATGATGACCACTCGGACATGATCCAGCAGCAGGACGTACACGAGGCCACCGACCTTAATGGCCCCGTTGCTTTCTCAACCTAGCTAGCTCTACTCCCTTTGCATGCAGTTGAGACGACGAGGTGGATGATGCTGCCGTTGCCATTTGGCCCATTGCCACCTGTCATCTCTCCTAGCAGCTCTCGACTGGTCATTAAATTAAAGCAAAGCAGCTTGCCACCAAACCAAATATACGTACGCATGCTCCTGTATAGCTGGTGGTAGACGACGACGGTTGTCTTTCTTTTGGACTGCACGACGGCGACTTCAAAGAAGACGCCTGAAATCGGCTTTTCGTAACGGATATGATCAATGCCTCGTCACCATGTATACGTGGCCTGGGTGAGTCGAGTGCCTGCGTGCTGGTGGAGTGGTGGGTCTCGCTGCGACGTTGACGTGTGTGTCGTAACACGTCCTGTGCCCGAGCCTATAAAGCAGCACTTGGGTGGTTTCTTTGGCATGCACAAGGTCAGGGTCTACGATCAGAATCGAAGCTGCAGTTGCAGAGACCAGCGAGCACTACCGGATTTCAGTACTTCGCCGTGTGCGGCGGGCACACGGCGAAGCCACCTTAGACACACGGCGAAATATTCGCCGTGTGTGGCCTACGGCGAAGCTCACACGGCGACGAGCCCCGACGGCGAAGCCATCTTCGCCGTAGGCCATTTTTCGAACACAGGGCGAAGACTTCGCCGTAGGCTAAATGCGGCACACGGCGAAGAAAAGTAACAAACGGCCGCAGCCGCGCCGTCTGCCGGGGGGGGGGGGGCTTTCGAAATTCAAATCTTCGTCGTGTGCCTGGGGCTGGGCATACGGCGAAGATTTGAAACTTCGCCGTGTGCCAGCCTTGGGGCACACGGCGAAGACCAATAAAAAAGCCGGCGGAAATTCATTTTTATTTCAAATCTTCGCCGTGTGTCAGCTATCGTGCACACGGCGAATCATTTGAGAAAAATTTTAAAAAAATCCCAGCTCGCCCGGCCGGCCGCACCACCCCCGCCCACCGGCTCGCCGCGCCGCCGTCCATCTCGCCCGACGGCCGCGCCGCCCGCCCGGCTCGCCACGCCGCCGCCCAGCAGCCCGGCTCGCCCGCGCCGCGCGCACTGCTGCCTTCCAGCTCGCAGCGCTGCCGCCACCTCGCCCCGCCCTCGCCTGCCGCCGGGCCACCTCGCCCCTCCCCCGCACCGCCGAGCCTGTCCCTGCTCACCGCGAGAGAGAAGAGAGAGAGAGGGAGAGAGAGAAGAGAGAGGTTAGATTTTTTTATTTGTATGGGAGAGAGGGGGATCCGAGTGGAGGGGATTTGGAACAATAGGAGGCCACGATTTCAAAGGCAAGGATTGCTGACGTGGCACGCGTGTTTTCTCAGTGTACTCGTAACGCGATTTTAGATGGCTAAACAACTTCAAATGAAAAGGTTGTAAACTACAAACTTTTGTATTTTTTTGATACCTACAACTTTCATATAGAACATATTTACATCCGAGGTCATTTGAAAATTTTAAAAAAATAATGTTTTAAATTAGATACATTATAAGGATATTTTAGTGTATTAAACAATATCAAATTTAAAAGTTTTCAACTACAAACTTTTACATCTATTCCAGGCCTACAAATTTGATATATACCATGTTCACATTCGAGGTTAGTTGAAAAATTTTAAATTTCAAATTTCAAATTAGATAACTTTTAAGAATGTTTTGATGCATTAAACAATCTCAAATATAAAAGTTGTCAACTACGAAGTTTTAGATTTTATCGAGGTGTACGACTTTGATATAAAGTGTTTTTTTCATATGAAATCATGTAAAAAAGTTTGTTGTGTATTCAAAATATACATCCACTAACTCTCTCATATACAATCACACATACACTTTCGTGAGATGTTTCGATTTTATAAACATCGATTTGACAAAATGTGCGAAATCTTCTCAACTTTTTATCACAGCCCGCCCATATATGTGATACCATCACTTCATGATAAATTTCATGATTTTCACACTTAATTTCATGAATTTAAAAATTATAAAAGGCATCTTCGCCGTGTGCCACCTGGCCTGGCACACGGCGAGGAGCCTCTTCGCCGTGTGCCAAGATAGGGCCTACGGCGAAGATTTTTTAAAAAAATGTTTTTTACCTCTACATATTTTTTTAAGGTGTGCATATATTCTTGTACATATCATATTTAATTTTCGTAAATTTTATAATTGGTTTGATATATTTCGTGATTTAATTTGATTACTAGGATTTTTTTGTCTAATTCAAATTTGAACTGCAGGTGCATGAAATAATAGAGTTGAAAAAGTGTAAAAATGATATTCATAATATTGAGTGTAGTGTAAGGCCTTATCCGGGTGTTGAGAACAAAAACTTGAAAACTTTGGTCCTCAAACATTACCATGTTCGTCGCGCGAATACCGTTTAAATTTTATAAAATTCAAATAAAGTCTGAAAATCACGAGATTTCTCAATTTGTCATGCTATCATACATGGAGCATGGAGAAAATCATCTAAGATGGATTCACACGTTCTCTCATACTTGCTGCTTATAAACCGAAACATTCTCACGAAGTTCTAGAGAGAAGAAAGTGATGTGGTTAGAATTGTATCTAGAATGAGATTCAAATTCGAATGTGTGTTCAAATCATGCTTTATAGCCAACAAATAATATGGACTCAAATAAATTTTTATACAATGCCTGTCCACATGAAACAATGTAATTTGCATCGAATTCACATCGAATTCGAACAAAACAAAGGCAGCATGAAATTATAAAAGACATCTTCGCCGTGTGCCACCTGGCCTGGCACACGGCGAAGAGGCTCTTCGCTGTGTGCTAAGTTACGGCCTACGGCAATTTTTTTTTAAAAAATATTTTTTTACCTCTACATATTTTTTATGGTGTGCATATATTCTTGTACATATTTTTTTAAGATGCGGGCCCACTTGTCGGCTTTGACCGGCTCTTCGCCGTGTGCTCGGATCTAGGCACACGACGAAGCTCTGGGAAAAAAACAAATCAAAACCTTTTTTTTGTTTTGTATAAGCTTTGCCGTGGGCCATTGCCTAGGGCACACGGCAAATTATATTTTTTCACGCGCGCGCGGGAAACTGGGGCGTTGTAGGAAATTTTGGAAAATTCGCCGTGTGCCCCAACGTTGGCACACGGCGAAGACTTATTCTTTTAAATAATAAAACCCACAGCGGACGGCATGGGTAACAGACGTGTACATTTAGACTTCGCCGTGTGCCTGTGTGGGAGGCACACGGCGAAGATTTACTTCGCCGTGTGCCCAACCCGGGGCACACGGCGAAGAAGATGTATGCCGTGTGCCGATTATTCGTCGTAGGCTTTTTAGATGGCACACGGCAAAGAGACTCTTCGCCGTGTGCCCGTGATTTTGCCCACGGCGAAGTTTCGGGCACACGGCGAAGCTGAGGATTCCGGTAGTGGAGATAGCGAGCAATCCTGTGCGCCGTGCCCCAGTCTTCAGAAGAGCAGGCCAGGAAGCGAGTAGTTGTACGTGAGCAAGCGATCGAGTTTGTGCCTTGTGATCGACAACGCTGCGACCGTGAGCGATCGAGAGAGGATGGCGTCGTCGTCTCTGCTGAGCCTGTACGCCGGCGGCAGCCGGAAGAGGAGAGGCGGCGGCCGGTCGGCGGCGGCGGTGAAGCGGCTGCTGTCGAGGCTGAGGTCCACATGGAGGAGACGGGCGGTGCGGCCGAGGCGGGCCGCGGTGACGTTCGGGTACGACCTGCACAGCTACCGCCAGAACTTCGACGACGGCCTCGGCTCCTGCGGCCACCGCCGGTTGTAGCCGCTTGTATAGCCACCTAGTATTCCCTTCTGCTTCTTCTGTGTACTGATTTCTCTGTATGTATTATGTACGCCTCACTCACCGGGTGAGTACTGACCGATTAGCTCTAGCTAGCTCGTGCAGTCTGCTTTGTACAGATTTCCAGTGGTTCTGTTTGGCCACCACTCTTGTTGTACATACAGTATGTGCAAAACTAAATAATGAATCTGCCATCATCTATCAGCAGAAGAAATGATGCTTTGTTCGGCTGTTGGAAGCTTGTAATGGAATGGATGGATTCTGTGTAGCCTAATTCTGAGATCTTCTGTTCTCTGTTCTGATTTGCCAGTTCATCTGTCAAAAATATCTCCAAGTACTCTTCTTCTTCTAGATCTTCGCGAGGTCAGTGAAACTGTGGAAGACATGCACTAAACTAAACAGTGAAACTCTAGATGGCCGGGCACTGACTGATCTTCTGGTTCTGCTCCAGCACACAGGGAACTGGACGTGTCCGGCCTGTAGAAAAACCGGTGTGGCCCATCCTCTTACCATTGAACACTCTAGTTTTGGTTTTGTAGCTGACGTGTTGCATGCTCCTGTACAAAATCTGTTGAGTTTCCAACTACTGGCATTTCTTTTAGGATAATAGAATATTACACCACCCATCGTCGTATATTTTAAGGGTCTTAAATCGAGGGAGATTTTTTATTATTTTGCGAAAAAAATGAGGGCATCCATGGACATCGAGGGTGGCACAGAAAAGTTCATATGCTGCTCATTTACCAGAAACCCCATTGGAAAACATACAGTCAGATCTATTTCTTTTCGTCTTCCGTTCGTGTGGGATTAGAAAATGAGACTGTCGCTGCTGCTAATGCAAGCCTTGGGTTGGCTATTAGTGTGTTAACCATCGATGAGGGCCATAGATAGTGATTGATCTCTCTTCTCAAATTATTCTTGTGTTTTTTTCCTTGCTCTTCGGTTACTTCTTTTATTAGTTTTCCTGTGTTTTTTCCTAAAAAAATCATACTGTTCGTTACAATAGGGGCCCTAAAAGCAAAAGGGAGCGCCATCTAACATCAGGGCAAAAGCTCAAAAGCTAAAATATGGCCAGTCATCCTTGGACCACGATGACTCGGATGATTTGAAACGACGCCGCCGATCCCCATCGTGCTGCTGCCACCATGCGAGCACCGTCCTTTTTGTGTGATGTGTCGATTGTTGGATATGTTCCAAATTCCACATCCACAATATAGGTCGGGCTTCTGCCGAAGCGCAGCGGAGGCCCGTCGCCGGAGACTTGATTCTCGCCGGAAGCCTGCGGTACAGCATATATATATACCCTTGCTAGGGTTTCGTGGAGACTTGATTCTCTTGTAAGCCGACATAAGCGTTGTAACCTAACTCTTGAGATATAGTGAGATTGTGCTGGCTGGTGCCCGTGGTTTTTCCCCTTCGCATTGGAGGGGTTTCCACGTTAAATCTTGTGTCCCGCTGTGTTTGATTACTTCACTATTCGCCGTCGTTTATAACATCGATCATCTGATCTGGCTGGTGGTGACTCGAAGCTTCCTGGCTGCCAGCTAGAGAAGTTGCTTTTTGCAGTTTTAACACGAGCGCGCTCAGCTTAATTTCGCTCTGACGGCACTTTGCAGGACGCAGAAATTCGTTGTATGTAGTCGTAAGTCGGCACTCGGCAGGACGGCAGATGAATCTTTCTCTTATCCCGGTCAGTCCCATCTCGATCCAATGAATGATGACTGGATCGGACAACACCGTCTTTCTTTGAAGACCCATCGGAAGACCATGCATGCATTGCTTGTTCTCAGCTCTTAAGCACGTGTGTGCGTTATGCGCGACATCGATATGTAAACTTTGGAATTCGAGTCACCATTGACTTGGACTGGATGTACACGGATAAGGTCACCATTGACTTGGACTGGATGTACGTGCTTTTTGCCTAGGCCATGCATCCTCACTGGTCACTGGAACCACAAACGATCGATCTTCCACGGGCATCGTAACCCGTTACGTGGGCATCGCGGACGTGCTTGTGCGTGCGACTCACCCATGCTAGATAGGCACTAGGCAGCATAGTGCAAAGGCTTCGTCACTACGGTTGCTGGTGTGGATGGTGGTGGTCGATCCTTTCTCTTTTCTGACTCATCGCGATGCCGGAAAAGATGCTGCCCGGAATTGGCTTTTGCCTGGACCAATGAATCCCGATGAACCGTCGGCGTAGTGGATTGCATCGTCACCCTGTACCGTTGGCACTCGGCCGGCCAGTCTAGCTTATTAAAAGACGCGGTAGCACGGGCAGGCGTCGTCAAGGCAAGGTCTTCTGAATGAAGCCGCAGCTGCAGAGAGGCATAGTCGCATAGAGCTGAGACAGAGTGCTACTGCTTCTCAGCTGCGACTCGATCGATCTCTCAGTGAGGAAGAAGAAAGCGCTAATCTCTATCACTAGGCTAGCTACACAGAAGGATCATACCGCTCGAACAGCAATGGCATCACCGGGGAGCTCGAACAGCTCGAGGTCATGGAGCAGGTCATGGAGTCGCGAGTATTCGGGATCATATCGCTCCGGCTACAAGCGGTGGCCGTCAGCAATGGCATCACCGGGGAGCTCGAACAGCTCGAGGTCATGGAGTGGCGAGTATTCGTCGCCCATTCCTTACCGTAAGGGGCCATTGGATTACACACCTGGGGTGAAGTGCCAATGCGGTAAGAAGGCAGCACAATGGATCTCCTGGAGTAACGACAACCCAGGAAGAAGGTATCTCAAGTGCTTCTCGGAACGGGTAAGTTGATTCGATTGTAGTATTTTTTGGAGATTTGTTCGAGTAGGGTATGTTGAGCTCTAATTTGAGTCGATTTCAGTACGGTGGATGTGATTTCTGGTATTGGTATGAAGACAATATGGCGACACCGTTCATTGCACAACTGTTGGTGGACTTGCGTGACGCCGTTTGGAGGCTGAAGAAGGAGAACAAGCAATTGAAACGGAATGGTTTGTGGAGGAAAAAAGAGCATTGGAAGCGCAGCTCAGGCTCCAGGTCACAGAGGCGGATCGACTGAGGAACCAAATTTCTTCAAAGGGTGCTTCTAATGCTGCACTTGTTGAAAGGGTGAACAAGTTAGAGAAGGAGAGAGTTCTATTCATGTATGTGATTGTGGCCTGCTTTGTCTTTGTGGTGAGGAGTAATGTTTAGCATGTGATCTGTAGGTGTAATTAAACTGAGTATTGTCATTGTACAAAGATGTTAATCTGAACTGGAAGGCAACATGTTCAATTGGGCACATTTATTGTGGCTTTGTTTCATATTTCCCTGAACAAATGGAAGGCAACATGTTCAATTGGGCACTGTCATTGTGGCTTTATTTCATATTTCCCTGAACAATTTGCTTCTCAACTGACTCTCTACACTCTACTTTCCATGCTTGATGGCAATGTTACCACTAGATCTGCTCCCATGTCAATATATTTATTACTTATTTTTACCACTGTCGCATCTTCATCAGACCTTTCACTCTTTGAACCAGACTCATCCTCCTAATCACTATCTTCATCATCTCCTTGACTTTCATCATATAAGTCAGCAACACAGCCTTCTTCGGTCCTATTTGCGATCCCCAAACATGACTTGTCATCAACCATTACTCGCAGACCTAATGTAAAGTTTCTTCCCAGGGACAAGCCAGTGCATAAGAGTTCCATCCAATACAACACAATGGTCCTTTAGATGATCCATGAGCTCTGGAAGTGACACTTCGTCTCGGTCAGTATGTGATACGGCCTCACTTCCACCACAGTAGTGTAGTTTCTTCCCATCATTGATGAACTCCCCATTGTAATGAAACCTAACAGGGAGAATCCCCAACGTATCCATGTCACACCTGTGCAAACAGACCAATAAAGCTTGTGTAAACAATTGCTCAGCATCCTGACCCAAATATGTTGAATACAATAATCGAATTTGATTAAACAACTCTACATATCCTAATCCACCCAATCCCTATGCATAGATAACTTTGCGCAACCTAATCTACCATCTCTAAAGCTTAAACAACGGAATAGCATCGAATCCCTAAACTCTAAATCACAGGATCCAATGCAAGGTGCTCACCTTATCTGTACGGTTGTCAAGTCTTCTAAACCATAACCATATGTTGTCACCGTCGGAGATCCGGCGTCGCCACCGCCGCCACTCGGGTCGTCGTGCACCGCATCTAGGGTTTCTAAGGGGAGGGGAGAAATTTCTTAGAGAGAGAGAGAGAGAGCCGTGGCATTTTTAGGCCCGTGAGAGGGTGGCTGGGCAAACATTGCCACATCGGCTCAGTGACATGTCCCAAAACAGGGGTGGAATTGGCTCGGGGGAGGGAGAGGGTAATATGTTCGGTTTTAACAGTTCGATGGCGGATGTTATCTGGTTTTGTAACTTGAGGTTGAAACTCGAACGGACGCTTTAGTTAAGGGTTAAAATATGAACTTTTCCCAAAAAGAGAAGAAAAAGAAAAAAAAATACTCCAGCTGTCTTCCAGATATGCGGGCTCCTTTTTCATTTTATTTTCTCTTTTCCTTTCGAGGTTCTTTCTTTTTCCTTCCATCATTCATTTTGCCATATAACTGCCTCCATGGTGCTTATTAAAATATATCTACTCATATGTACATGCTAAGAGCAATCTCAGTACACAATTTCATTTTGCTAATACCAAGACTAAAAACTAGGTAAACCAAATCAATGTGTTTTATGGAAATAAAACTCTTTTCATATGCTATTTTTATGAAACTATCTCTTCTCTCTCATTTACCACATCAGCAAATCTAATGTCATAAAACTCTATGAAACCTCATTGAGACTGGCCTAATACTTTATTGTTCCTAAAATATTGAACAACCACTTCTGCAAAAGCAATTGTTTGTTCTGATAACTAGTTCGTGCATAAAAACAAGTTAAACAAGTTGTTCTGAAAATTTATTTTGAACAAATTTTTATCAGAGATGTACAAAGAAAAAACTTACGTGTAAAAGCAATCTAGAAAGGTTTTAAAATGACAAAAAAATCCTCGATAAGCTATGCTAACAACATTATCATGAAAATTGCGCTAAAAGGTTATAATTCATAAGTTCTACTGGGAAATATATAAATAAGGCAGGTGTAAAAGTAGTGTACACATGTGCGAATCTTTCATAACGACATTCTCATAAAAGAATTATCCCAAGAAGTTTATCCAAAAAACTCTATATCTATACTTTAAAAAACGAGTTGTTTTTTATTTGACATTAGATTTCATAGGGCCATACACACCTTCACGTCCACATCCAGGATTTTCTCCTAGTTCGAGGCTACACACCCTATACGTACGACCTTTAACGATCATGATCTGCCTTACACGTATATGACTGGGTCATACATCTTTGCTAGTTTTATATAGAAGTTAAGTGCAAAATTTATAATGTTTCAAAAAAATAGAAAATTGCGGAAAAACATACTAATTCACAGGGGTTGTTGGATTGAATCCTCACAGCCAAAGCTACTCATGAAGAAGAAAATTTGTTGCTCATCCTTGGACCATGATGACTTGGTTTGTACGACATCCACAATACTCATTCTGCCAAATACTACCGATCATTCGATCAGGCTAGTGACGGGATCAAGGGAAATAGCGATCCTCTCGATCATCTAGAGATTTTTGCTTTGACGCTAGTGCATTTCCTTTTTCTCTTTCTTTAATGCTGTAGTGGTTAAAGATGATACTTTGTGATCTTCTCATCTCGGTCCTACGCATGGTGCTGAGACTCCATGGCATCTTTTTGTGAATACATCAAAAGACCATGTTCGAGGCTTTAGTGTTGCAGTAGTCAGATATTACACTTCCTGATCCACTGCCACATCGATCCTACGCACGATGACGACTGAATAACATCTTTTTTTCTTTTTTGAAGATATCAAAATTTCAAAGAACAGAGATTTACCACGTGTGTTGTGGGTATATATACTTTTAGATTTAATTTGCCTTCCGAGGATAAGATCATCCAAGAAGAACGGAGCCAATTATTAATTATTCAGTGGCATGGAAGTGAATGCTCTCGCTCGCGTCTGTCCATGGCCACTTCATTCACAACCGAGATCTTCTCCACGGGCATCGTATGATCCCGGTCTGTGAGGAATGAGGATATGTACGTCATGTGGATCTCTACCTTGGTAGCAGGTAAATCGTAGCCTCAAGGAGCATCACATAGCTCGATGAGTCATTAAAGAAAGCCTGCCACCAAACCATCCAAATACACACATGCTTCTCTGCGGTTGGTGGTAGACGGTTATCTTTCTCAATTTTCTACTGCACGACGGCGAGTCCAAAAAAGATATGCCTGAAATCGGCTTTTGCCTGGACCGTTCCGGTGATCGTCAGAGTGGATTCCTCGTCACCATGGAGGGTGAGTCGAGTGCGTGCGTGATGGTGGGTCTCGCCGGCGACGTTGACGCGTGTCGGAACGCATCCTAACCAAGCCTATAAAGCAGCACCATGGGCGGGCAGGTTCTTTTGCACAAGGTCTTTCAGAAGTTTTACTTACATTACAGCTGCAGATCACCTCGCTCGGAGCAAAGACAGCAGCTAGTCCCGAGAGTTCTGCTACTTGTGACTTTGTGAGAAGTGTGTGAGCGATCAAGAGGGGATATGGCGTCTCTGCTGAGCCTGTACACCGGCGGCGGCAGCGGCCGGAGGAGTGTCCAAACAAGGAGCGGCGGCCAGTCGGCGGCGGCGGTGAAGCAGCTGCTGTCGAGGCTGCGGTCGACATGGAGGAGACGCGCGGCGCGGCCGAGGAGGGCCGCGGTGAGGTTCGGGTACGACCTGCACAGCTACTCCCAGAACTTCGACGACGGCTTTGCTGGCTCCTCCGTCCACCGCCGGTTGTAGCTAGTGCTACGGTTTCCTTCTGCTGCTTCTCTGTATATATTGTGTCACTAGCTAATGGAGATTGCTAGTGTCAAGTGTGTGGTTTGTACTAGCTGATTTCCAGTCTTTGTAGAGGATGACTAAACCTGCCACACCCGTGAGCAGAATGATGCTTCCTTCAAGTCGGATGCTACTTGTTGGAAGCTTGGAATGGAATGATTATTCTGTCTAACCTGATTCTGATATATATCTTCTGTTCTCTGTTCAGATTTGTGGCTATGCATTGGCCAGTCCTGTTTACCGTTGAACACTGGCTTCTTTTTTTAAGCTGACGTGTTATGCTCTAGTACAAAAGATTGCACTATCAATTCAGGATATACAAAGCCGTTCACTACTACACCTTCCACCCAAAAGAGAATTATGAAGCAGCAAATTTCATCTTATCATTAAACGTACAGCTTTGTGATGAACACCATTGTACGTAATGCTTGAACGGTGGGATGCTTGGAGGGAAAAAAAACAAAACGGAACTTTTTTCAAGTTCCAATAGTGACTTTGTGTTCCGAAGGACACAAATATATGCTCCCCGTATTCTTCGAGAGTGAAAGAGTGTCGCTGATTGTTGATGAACACTACAGCATGAAGAAAAAGGCTCGAATAACATGATCCCTTCGTCACTCCTGAAGGAAAGAGTGGCGGAGCTTGGACATAAATTAAAAGGGGACCAGGGAAACATAGACAGTGGCAGAGGAGGCTAGATTAGTGATTTTGTTACCATATAAATGGCAAAATTAAGTTCTCTCAAAACTTTGGCCAGGCTTAAACTCTGCCCCTGAAGAAAGGGGACACATCATCGATAGATAAATCGCATTTTGGAGTAGTATGCAATGTTTTGCTTTTCATGAGTTTAAGGGAAATTATAGAATAGTCAGCGGACGTGAACATTTGAGCAAATCCTATGTTCCTAATCATTTCATAGAAAATAAACATCTCTTTTATTGGAATATAGTCCTACAAAATTCTTCAAAAATGCACGTGTAGTTGGCCTGAAAAAACATAGACTATTTGAATTGAGCGCTTTAATTAACAGGAAGCAGCACTATCAAATCGTGAAAACTCAATCTTGGCAGCCAAGGCTACTGATCTGTCTCGAGTTGAAGGAAATAGGGAACATCGCCATTAGCAAAAACTAGCTAGCATCAGGGTAAAACCTCAAAAGCAATAGAAAAAATCAAATGATTCTTGCAACATCCCCGTGCTGCTGCCATGCACCAATGACGACCGTCCTTTTTCAGTGATATGTCGATCATCCTAAAAAATTGATGACGTACTCCATTGGATGCAAATAGCAGCTTCATCTCATCTAGACATTTTGCTTTAACACTATATACTAGTGTGTTCCCGTTCTTTTTTCTTTCTTTTGGGCTGTAGTCAGTAGTCCGTATAGAGGACACTTTCTGATCTGGTCCCAGCTCGATCCTACGCATGACGGGGACTCGATGACATCTTTTTTGAGGGGGGCCCTTTTTTAAGATACCCAAAAACCATGTTCTAAGCTTCAAACAGGTGTCGTTGTGGATGTCTTTTTCGTGAAAGAAAGTTCTGGATGTATATACCTTTGGATTTAGTTTGCTTTTGCTAATATATACATGGATAAGATCATCCAAAAAAGAATAAAGAGTGAATTACACCGCAGGTACTTTAACTATTTCCGCATTCTCATCTAGGTCTATGAACTTTCAACGTGACCGTCTGGGTCATTTAGTTTTTTAAATGGCTCATTTCAAATGTGAATCCAGGTCCATGATTGGACCTCGAGTGAACTTAAAATGAACCATCTTAAAAGTTGATGTACCTAGATGATCACTTTGGAAGTTCATGGATCCAGATGAGAACGCGAGAATAGTTTAGACCTATGACGTATTTCACTCAATAATAAGCCAGTTATTAGTTAGAGCATCTTCAAGAGACTAGCCAAATCATTTTCTAAAGTTAAATATAGATATTATTAGAGAAAAAACTTTTCTAACAGACTCTGTAAATGACTCTCCAAATTTAGTGGCTCTCCATCTCACCTTATTCGCTAGCTATTTTTAACTAGCCTACCTCGCTAGTCATTTTTACAGAATCTGTTGGATTACTCTATTGAATTAGATGACTTTTTATTTTTACAAAGGGACTATTTTTACAATATAGGGCTTAGAGCAACTCCAACAGTCTCTCCATAATGTTAGGTAAATATGAAGATTTTTCTTCTTTATATAATATAAAAAGCACCTTTTTTTGAGATGGAAACCAACAGTCTCTCTAAACTAGACTCTATATTTTTGTGGACCTCATATGTCAACCTTATCTTCTTCTCCCCACCGCTCTTCCTCTCCCAACCGCACGCCGCCGCCCCTACCTCGCCCGACGCGAGCTCCTCCTCCCACGATGCGAGCTCCTCCTTCCCCGTCGCCCCGCATCCTCTCCGGCCAGCGAGCTCCGGGCACCTCCTCGCCTCCACGCACCTGCTCGCCGGCGCGCGTGGCCTCCCCGCCGGGCACCTCCTCACCGCCGCGCACCTCCTCACGGCGCGCGTGGCCTCCCCGCCGGGCACCTCCTCACCGCCGCGCACCTCCTCACGGCGCGCGTGGCCTCCCCGCCGGGCACCTCCTCACCGCCGCGCACCTCCTCACGGCGCGCGTGGCCTCCCCGCCGGGCACCTCCTCACCGCCGCGCACCTCCTCACGGCGCGCGTGGCCTCCCCGCCGGGCACCTCCTCACCGCCGCGCACCTCCTCACGGCGCGCGTGGCCTCCCCGCCGGGCACCTCCTCACCGCCGCGCACCTCCTCACGGCGCGCGTGGCCTCCCCGCCGGGCACCTCCTCACCGCCGCGCACCTCCTCACGGCGCGCGTGGCCTCCCCGCCGGGCACCTCCTCACCGCCGCGCACCTCCTCACGGCGCGCGTGGCCTCCCCGCCGGGCACCTCCCCGCCGCCCGTGGCCTCCCCGCCGCCGTGGGCGGCCTGCCCGCCTCGGTGCTGTGGGCTGCGGGACAGCAGGAGGGCGGGAAGGCGGGCGCGATGGCGAGTCCCTGCCCCTCGGAATCTTTGCCGAGCGCACCCCCGTGGATGACGAGCGAGATTGCGAGCGGAGCAGGATACCGAAGCTGTTGGATCAATGTTTTGCGGTAGTTTTTCTTTTTTTACCGATCCGAAGTGATTTACAGAGGCTGTTGGAGTTGCTCTTACTCGCACATGGAAATCCAATACTACATATCGGACTTGCCCCGACCATGGCGGGCCCCTCATCCTAGCTAGTTCCCTAGGAGAAGTTCAGGCGACGAGATGCCGTTGCCAATTGCCATGGCCGCCCCTCATCATCCTAGCCTGATGATGGGTCATTGAAGCAAGCCTTAAAAAAAAAAATACAGCCATGCTTTTGGGGTCGGTGGTAGACGGTTATATCTTTCCCAATTTTCGATTGCATGACGGTGCGTGGCTCCGAAAAAGATGCCTGGATTCGGCTTCTTCCTGGACCATTCCGAGACGATTTTTCGTAGTGGATGTCTCGTCACCATGGACGTGGGCGGTGAGTCGAGTGCGTGCGTGCTGCCGGTGTGTCTGGCTGCGACGTCGACGCGTGTCGGAACACATCCTATACCCGAGACCTATAAAGCAACAGCAGGTAGATAGGTTTCATTTGCACAAGGTCTCCATCTGTAAGCTAATAAACACATAGCAGCAGATCAGATAGCTCACTCGGAGCAAAGAGGCCGGCCGGGCAGCTAGTTGCGACTCGCGAGAGTTCTGTGACTTATTGTGACAGCTGTGTGATCAAGATCGAGAGATCGAGGATATGGCGTCGTCTCTGCTGAGCCTGTACGCCGGCGGCAGCGGCCGGAGGAGTGTCCGCACCAGCAGGAGCGGCGGCCATCAGTCGGCGGCGGCGGTGAAGCAGCTGCTGTCGTCGATGCTGAGGTCCGCATGGAGGAGACGCGCGGCGCGGCCGAGGCGAGCCGCGGTGAGGTTCAGTTACGACCTGCACAGCTACCACCGGAACTTCGACGACGGCCTTGGCTCCTCCGGCGGCTACCGATTGTAGTTGTAGCTAGCATCATGTCCTTCTCTGCCTCTTCGTTCTGTAGCTAGTTCTGTAGTGGCTATGTCCCCTCTCACCGGGAGATTTCCGGGCCATTGTACATGATATCTCGCTTCTTCTATGTAATTAGCCTATTAATTAGCCCTATACATATGCATGATTAAGCCCTCCTGCTATGATCAGCAGAATGGTGCTTTGTTCTTCAGTTGTTCAGCATGTTGGCATTTGGAAACTTGGAATAGAATTGATGCTTCTGCCTACACACGATATTTCGTTCTGATTCCTGTCTTAACGGGCGTGTGCACACCTGTAGCAACCAAATTGTTCATCTGCGCCCCAAAATATCCGGGTGGCTTCTTATAGATTTTTTGAAGATGATCATGAGCTAGTGAATGTCACTGAAACTAGATGGCCTGGCACCGGTTCTGCAGCTCACAATAAGTCAAAAGGAACTAATAATTAAACAAAGCGAATATTTTCTCATTTTTAGCGTATCCCTTTCTCTCGTAGTTCAAATCACGAAAATAAGCTAGGCGTTTGATGGAATTATCACTTATTTTCACCGATCAGCTGATTATAATAGAAAACAAATAGGTCGACCGATGCACTGAACCAAAGATTATGTGTTCGAGATTGATCCTAGATTCGGCGCAACTGGCAAGTGAGCCTCCTAGCTAGTGTAGAAGGCACGAGTTTTGATTCGTTGCACCTTTTCTTTTTCTTTTTTTTAAAAAGAATCACCCGGCTTGTATAGAAAGCATAGAAGGTTTATAATACGGTTCGTTGTACTAGATTCATAAGTTTTTACATAGTTGCACTATAGAAGGCTTAAAATCCTTCGCTTTGGAAACTGATTCCAAACAACAAAAAGGACCATTTGCATGACAATATCACACAAAATTGTTCAGTTAAAGCTACTGATACCAAGTCGAGCAAAAGGGGGTCGCTATAGTACGTGAAACCTAGCACATGAGGGCTAAAGCTAAAAAGCAAAAATGGCCAGTCATCCTTGGACCATGATGACTCGGATGATTTTCACAACGTCGATCCCCATACCGCCACTACCAACGGCCATCATCCTTTCCGTGTGATCTGCCCATCAGCCGATCAGGTGATGACTCCAGCGTCACATGGAGCAGCAAATTCCTCTCAGCAGATCTTTGCTTTTGACATTAGTGCGCTGTGCGCTTCCCCTTTTTTTCTGACGGCACTTTGCAGGAAGTAGAAAACTAGAAATTGGTTGTAGGGGGGTAGATGAATTGAACTTTTCTCCGCTCCCATCTTGATCCTACGCATGATGACTGGTCTGCATCATATCTTTCTGTAATTGAAGATATCCAAAGACCATGCTCTGAGGTTCAACGCATCTCGATCGTTAACTGGAACGCATGGTGACTGGACATCATCTTTCACTGCACATACCCAAAAGAGCACGCACGTCACGTTCCAAGATTAACGTACACGTGCTGTGTGTGCAACTCACCACAGCCTCGAGCCTCCACATGAGCACATGGACGGAACGGAAGTGGCCGTGCCGAACTGCCAAACTCCACACAGGAATCAAGGACGCCGACCACTTGGCGCCATTGCCGCCTCTCATCCGAAGCTCGACTGGTCACAAAAGCAACCCTACCGGGCTACCGCTACACTGCATACGCACGTCGATCCTTACGTACCGTTGGTAGTAGGCACTTGGCAGTCATCTATCTTTTCTGACTGAGATGCCTGACTGAAATCGGCTTTTCCTAGTGGATGCCATCTTCGCCTTGTGCGTGAGTGACTCAGTGCCTGCGTGCCGGTGGGCCCGGTCGGCGACGTCTCCACTCTCCAGGAACACGGCAGGAACCCGTCTGATTCCCATCCGATCCATTGGTCGAGCACTCGAGCTTATAAAAGCAGTGGCACGGCAGGGTGTCGTCTAGGCAAAGGTCTTCAGAAGCCGCAGTTGCAGAGAGGCATATATACAGACACAAACCAAGAGCAAGCAAAACTGCGCTTCTCAGCTGTGAGTTCGATCTCTGACAACAGCGTGAGCGATCGAGAGAAGATGGCGTCTCTGCTGGGCGCGTACGCCGGCGGCAGCCGGATCGGCGGGCGATCGGCGGCGGTGGCGGCGAAGCAGCTGCTGTCGAGGCTGAGGTCCACTTGGAGGAGAGGCGCGGCGCGGCCGAGGCGGGCCGCGGTGAGGTTCGGGTATGACTTGCAGAGCTACTCGCAGAACTTCGACGACGGCCTCGGCTCATCTGGCCATCACTTTTAGTGATTTCATATGTAACTAGCTCGATTAGCTAGCTGGCGCGCGTCCAGTTAATGTAAACTAGTCCATCAACCCGTGCTGCTGTACGGGCTATTAACTTCTATGATTTTTAGTCAATTCAGATATTTGACATCATTATGTATAGTAATTTTGAAATTATCAAGATGCACTTATATTCCTATGCCAAAAAAATGGGCCACCATCAGTATATGTATGTCTAATTGATTCTATATTATATATGGATCATTAAATAGCACACTGCAAAATATTTTAAATATTGTTTCTTCATTGATGAAAATAAGAACTACAAAATTGTGTTTAGACTTTGAAACTGGGCCACTTGGCCCATTTTGTTGCGTCTTTACCGGCGGGTAATAGTGGAGGAAGATATCCTCATCATTCTCCCCCAAGGTGGGATTATTCAGAGGCTCATACGGTCGTCGCCCGACTACAACTGGGCCACTTGGCCCATTTTGTTGCATCTTTACCGGCGGGTAATAGTGGAGGAAGATGTCCTCATCATTCTCCCCTTCTTAACAAAGGTCCAGCTTTGATACCAAATGATGAGTCCGGCCCAGGTTGGGAAGGAAAAGCCCGACACACCGACCCGGCTACAGATAGCACGATCTGGCCCTCGCAAAGCCCAGCTTCAGGCACGCATGACCTGGCCCCGTGACTCCGACTTCAAATACGTACTACCTGGGCCCCAACAATCTTAGCACCGCGCTTGGCACACCCACTCGGGGAAAGGCCCAATCACCCCGAAAGACTAGTCTGATAGGGAAGGGTCTCCTTTTTAAGATGGCTTCCTACTCCCTAGCTAAACAAGGTGGGATTATTCAGAGGCTCACACGGTTGCCGCCCGACTACAACTGGGCCACTTGGCCCATTTTGTTGCGTCTTTGCCAGCGGGTAATAGTGAAGAAAGATGCCCTCATCACATGTAGCGTATGCAGTGTGGAATATAACTAAACTTCACGTACCTTGCCACCATGATAGTATCTTACAATCTCGTGCCTTGCTCTCTCAGGGGAACAAAGCAGACTCAGAGATACTTTTTCGCTCGTTGCAAGTCCATTGGGCACCACGTGAAGTGGCAGCGGCGGCCATCAATTTTCTCATGAGGTTCCATCGCCAAAGGGGATCAAAATCAGCTAGGCACCAATGATCCGGTCGGTGCATGCACTTCTAGAATTGATGAAACTGGAATAGGAGATCCGTTTTTCTTGCCTTAAAAAGGACCAGTATGTAAAGATCGAATGACTAGTATGTTAAAATCGGACGGATCAAATTAATTGTATACTACTATAACTGTGTTTAGTAGTATAGATAGTATGAGCTAACTAGTATAGTAGTATAAGGGTATTATAGAAAAAATATTATGGGAAAAATAATATATTTATGTGATATATTTTCCTCTTCCATACGATAATGTATTTTTCATTCTATAAAGTTACGGAGCATTCATTTCTCGTATCAAGTTGACCTATATACGCGTAGTGGCGGCGGCGGTGGTGCGGAGTGCCAGGAGGACGGCAAGCGGCAAGGACAGGCCAACAACGGCGACCTTGCTTGCGTGGGCTGCGGCCAACTGCGGGGATTAACCTCCTTGATAAGAACCTTGGTCACTTATCCTTTGGGATTACTGTTTTGAATCGAATCAGAAACAGGCCACCGGCCGGGAGGGAGGAAAACAGCAGGGAGAGGGCGGCGGCCGCCCGCAGGCAGTTCGTGCGCCGGGGAAGATGGCGGCGGGCTGATTTTGCAGATCAGATCGAAAAAAACTAACCAGATCTTAATCAATAATTACCATATTACCCTTGCTCTATACTATATACTACTAAATAGTAGTATGGAGCACCGTAAAAGACATCTTTTCTTTTCTGCCGAGGACTGATTGACCAGATGTGACATTATAGGCGGCGGCGACAGGGCTAAACGGCATGGACCAGAGAAGCGAGGAGTCACCGAAGGAAGGATATAGTTTCTAATTTATTTTCCTAAAAACAACTATGTGGGTATTATTTTTTAATGCCATAGGTGGGTAATTTTTATATAATTTTAGGGGGTTATTTTATTCTATTTTAGTGGCAAATGTGGATAATTTTTTAAATAGAGAATATATCTTGTGGCTATTATGATGGATGCCTACCAAATCGAGGGTCAGATGTTTCTGATTTTTGTGGGATTTTCTATTATTTATCTTTTTTCTAGCGCGTCTCGTGAGGATTAACGTGGATCCTTTAAAAGGAACGATCAACACTAGGCCTAGAGGGGGATGAATAGGCGTTTCTGTAGAATATCACAAACGACTCCACAACAAGTTAATTCTGGTAGAACGACAGAAATTTCCGGTCACTACCGGAGATTTCTGGTGACAGGCGACCGAATAACAATGAGTCAGATTATGAAGCAAAGACAGCAAAGTATATGAATCAAAGTGTTCAATAGTAAGTTGTAGGTGCTCTGAAAGTAAACTTATACTCAGCAACTTCACAAAATGATAGATCGAAAGACAAAGGATATGAACTTGCTTAGAACACGATGAACTATATGAAGACTAGAGGCAATATCAAGAACAACAACGAGAGACACAAGATTTAATCCGAAGTTCACTCCACAAAGGAGCTATGTCTCCGTTGAGGGTCTACGAAAGGCGGGCTTATCAACTTCAAGCCTCTTTCCTCTACTTAGTCACCACAAAGGTGCTAAACCCACTTACTTGCAAATCCACGAACGATGGGGTGATACAAACTTCCAAGGCGAATCCACAAGCTTGATTGGATGCTCTTGGTGACGCCTAACCGTCTAGGGATGAATCCCCAAGAGTAACAAACAAGAACACCGAGAACCACGAACTTGATGCTCAAGAGTGAGAGAGGACGAAGCTTGGATCACTTAGCTCAAATCCCTCAACCAACACACCACCACAAATTTGGAGATCGAAGCAAGGAGTGTTGGGAGAGCACTTGAGAGCTTTGGGAGAGCTAGGGTTCGTCAAAGTGGCCAAAAGAGCCGGCATGTGGCATATGAGGGGGTATATATAGCTCTACCCATAAATGTGACCGTTGGGGGGATTTATGACGGAAATCTCCGACAAATCACCGGAAATGTCCATCGCATTTGCCGGACATTTGCACAGTACACCGGAGATTTCCGGTGGTCAACAGAACAGCTCGAATATCCGGCAATCATCGGAAATTTCCGACGTTCCAGCGGAAATTTCCGACAAGGACCGGAAATTTCCGACAGTCAGCAATTTGATTGAACTATTTGGAATTTTGGTGCTGTGGCTATGAGATAGGTTCGAGGGAGTGTTAGAGCATCAGAGTTGCATGATTCCACGGTTACTTGTCCCTCTTGATATTACGGTGGTCCTAAACTCAAATTCATAAAAGACTATTCAATTTAAAATCTTCAAGATCCTCCATAAATCTTTAGATAGGAGTTGGGTACCATCCTTTCTCATTTCTCCCACTTTTCTTTTTGTGTTGCACCTGCACATCTCATTCAATGCATTATATCCAAATTTCTATAGTCATTAATCACCAAAATTGATTAAGTGCCTAGATGCACTTTCAAGTAGTAATAGTAAGATGACTACCTTCTTCTTTGTATAGCTAGCTACTGTAGTATACAGTCAGAGACTAAATCTGCCATCAGTCAGCGTTCAGAAATGCCTTTTTCTTGTCAGCTGTTGCCTGTTGGAAATTGGAAGGATGGTTTTGATTTGGTTTGTTTGGTCACGTCGCCCCGTGTCATGATTTCTTGAATTTATGCTTGAACTTGAATGTCAGTTGCTACTGAATCAAATGGGTGAGACTGAATTCCGAAACGGTCGACGGCTTTTCGTACATTTCTAAGGGATCTGCAAAACACCACTGAAACAGTACTCCTACAGCCGTACTCGGTCCTGCATTATGCACAAGTGAGAGAGCGGCATCGGTTAAATGTGCTGACGAACTCTAGCTGGATCACGACTCGTTGTCTGACAATAGGCTTAAACTGACTCGCAGAAAAAAAAACAGCTTAAACTGGACTACTGGAGTGAATCGATGACCCCAAAAATTAAGTGATCCGCAGCAAATTTTTAAAGTTTATTTTGAGAAATCAGTGAAGGCCAATCATATAGTGACCTTGTGTTTTCTAAGAACATAAAGGTGCCTCTGTATCCTTGAAAATTGAAAGGGCCTTGTTGATTGTTGAGAAATCTATTATCTTATTACAATAGAAGCAAAAGGAGCCACCAGATTCGCCGAGAGGGCCTAGAAAATCCCACGTTAATCTAAAAAAAAGAAGAATATATACCGTCGGATTTTATGAACATCTAACGGTCCATGTTATTCCGTTAATTCAAAAAAGAAAAAATATATACCTTCGGATTTTATGAAGATATAACGATCCACATTAATCCAATAAATCTAGAACAAATATGATTAATAAATAGATAAATAAAAATAAA
>OAMR01000103.1:1403809-1416239 GCA_900205405.1 Echinochloa crus-galli
GCGCAGGGGGGCGGGGGCGCGATGCTGTTCCAGGTGGGAGGGCAGGGCGCGCGGCCCACCTTCTTCGAGATGTCGGCCGCGCAGCAGCTTCCGGCTAGCCTCCGCGCCGCGCTCAGCTACTCGCTCGGGGTAAACCGCCCGCCCCCCGCCTCGTCCCCTTCCTCGCTCGTCTCCGATTTGATCGAATCACTGAGATTCCGTGCCTGGTTCGGGGGGATTTCGTGGCATGCTGTTTAGTCGTGCGTGCCCCCCGCGTCGGATGCTAGAATAGAGCGGCGCGGAGTGACTCATTGTAGTGATCTTAGCTTGGGGGATGATCAACGAACTTCACTCGTGAACTCACTACTTTTGTTGCCCTGCCATCTTTGGCTTTAAGAGAATTCAGCAAGGTTTAGTTTATTGCATGTAACTGCAAGTGCAGAGCTGGAGATTTTATAGGTTAGCCCATCTTTAGCATGGTGGAGATTATATAGGTCCCATCTTTAGCATGGTGGAGATTATATAGGTTAGCCCATTTTGGCTAGCTGTCATGCCCAGAGTGAATTCATTTCTGCGAGTGGTATAAGATTGTGGCATTGAGCTGGCTGCTAGCATGATGTTGCTCTGCATTTCTCTTTGCTTTTGAGAAATATATGGATAATGTTAGCTGGCTTTTTATGTGTTGGAATTTTTGGATGACAACCATCATATACAGGGTTCAACATATCGCAGCAGGAAACCTGCATACAATGTGACATAAGAAACATATGTGCATCAGGACATAGGATATGAACATCTGCCGGTGCACCTTAGCACATAGCAAGCTGATGCATGTTTTCATGTGCCTTGTTGCAGTGATGTTTTCATTGCTTCATTACATCTTCCTCTTAAGTGAGTGTAATATTTTGGGGGAAAGAAAATATACTTAGATTTCCTTGCTGCACATGCTATTACTTTTCCTTCCTGTTACATTCAATTGATAGGCATGTGTATATTGAAGAAAGTGGTAAATTGGTCTTGTTTTAAGTTAGATTTCAACTTTTTTTTTCTTTAAAAAACTATCCAGATACTTAAATTTATATGAAGCGAGTATTCTACGACATCTGGTTAACTTATTTTTATGTTTGATTGAACAAAGCTGCATAAGTACCTTACTTAGGGAGACATGAGAAGAGTACCCTCCAAAAATTTTTTTATGGATAATCTCGTTGCTATTGATGTTCTCTCCTCCAGATGTAGAACTACCTGATGTCCGTGCATTTACTAAAAGTTTATTTCACCACTTCTGATGATTATGGTTAATTTTTTCTACTTGAAGGTTTTTGCACTAAGGAGGCCATTACTACACAAAGTTTTAGATTATGAAGACGAATTCTTTGCTCTGCTAATGGGTGTCCTTGAGTCTCACAGTCTACGGACCACAGGTAGGTTATTGCTGTACCATAAGACACTCTCTGCATTAAAAATATTAACTTTGTAAGGAATAAAATTGGAACAGGAAACTAATGGGACGAGGTGTTACAATGTTTATTCTGAGCCTTTTGTTTTCTGTAGCAAACCCTTCTTGGATGCAGTTTGCTGAGAAAAGAAATTGCATGCACCATTGTACTGATATTTCACTAGAGCGAGCCATCATTCGTTATGTCTATACTTGCCTCACTATCTCCATATCTGTGTCATTTTGCATACCATCATTGGTTATTGGAATTGTGCCATCCACAGCCCTACAGGTTTATTTGCTAACCCGCATAACTGAAAATTTTCTATATGAAATAGTTATACTTTTTGAGTGAAGTCTTGCTCTTTTGGAGCATGTTTGAGTGATAATTATTGTTTTGGTTTGTGCTTTATTTATAAAAATGCTTCATTGGTAGAATTGTTTGATTTGCATTGCCAAATGTCACCGTACTGTTAGCACGGGCAGTATACCAATAGAATCAAAAGATGCACTCTTTGACCAACTTTTTGTGAAACCAAACACAAGACCTGAGTGCCTAGAAGTGTTTTGTTAACTTAGATCTTACTTTAATCTGCTTATGCATGTGAAATATTACCCATGAAACTAGTCAAATGGACAAACTTAAATAAGCAAGTGTTTATCTTGATCTCTAGTATCCCAAATTTTAATTGTATTTATTTTAACTGTTCTGATTTGTTTTTCTTTCAGATGGTTCCTTTTCAGAGTCATTATATGGTCTCAGGAGGAGACCTGTTAAGGTTTCAGTGAAGAGAAAGAGTCCTGGTACAGAATCAAATGATAAAGTCTATGATTCTGCACTAAGGAAGCGCCAGAAAATTCTCTCGGTTATTTTTTTGGTAGGATGCCTGCAATTTTGTTTATTCACTGCAGTTTTCTGTCTGATTTGTTTTGTTTTTGTTTCCTGCTGTAAAAAGAATTGTTAAAGTTTGTACTCCCAAAAGCACATAAACTAGATTCGGCGCCATGACTTGGTCTCTGGAGTCATAGGGTATTTATATTCTGATTTGTGCCATGAGTTTCTTATTAATTTGGAGCTGATTTGTCTACCAATAACAACTCTACAGTCAGTTAAATCAGAACAGTCTGAATGCTGTTTCGCTTTGAGAGGGGGCAGGAAGGTAGCTAGCGTGCGAACGGCTGTGATACATGGCTGTGGTCCTGTTAGGTTACAGCTGCTTGGGCTATTAGGCTGCAGCCGATCAGCTCAGCTGTGCAGCCGCAGCCACTGATAGAAGCTGCAGCGAGCAGAGCCAGTATGAATATCAGAAAGGCCTTTTGCTTAAGTTACTGCCCTGATGCTGTTACTGACTTTGGATTTCAATTATGGTTTTCAGTTTTCAATATTTTTGTTAGTTTTTAATGGCATATGGTTGTGATATATGTGGTACAAATGTACAATTGCTTCTTGTGGCACCTGACTGTTATAAGGATACATAATATTCTTATTTCTTGTGATACGTTACATTATTATCAATTGGTTCATGTCCTGCTTCTTACATAATATTCTTATTTCTACCCTACTCCTTATGTAATTTTTTATTAAATTGAATGTATTGGGGATGAGCTTTAGTAGCAGTGTTATTCGGACACCTGTGTCCTAAATTTTTTGCTGAGTCTGACACCCAGACTCATGTTGGATTCCAAGTAGTTTTTGGTGAGTCCTAGAAAAATCTGCCAGACACCGACACCCACACCTGTGTCCATTTAGCTCTGTTTAAAATATTTACCTTCTGAATAAAAAATTAAATATGTCTTTTTATTTGGAAATGTTAATTTCTGATTTCAGTAGTTCATGTACTGTGTGATTACCAAAATGTAACCATCTAAAACTTGAATTGTGTCTAAGATAAGTAGATAACTATGCATATACTTTTGATATAAACCAATGTGTACCAAAATATTCCTTTATATAATGATGAAACTTGTTGCTTATGGAATATTTCTCCTGTTTATGCTGAACTTTTGCAATGTTATATAGGTTGTTTTGCCATACTTTAAGTCAAAGTTGCAGTCTATATATAACAAAGAAAGGGAAGCCAGGTTGCAGGCTACTCTTTGGGGTCAGGATGACGTGAGGTTTGATGAAGCTGGCTTTGTATTAGATCAGGAGCAGACTTCTCAAGCACAGAATGACCCTTCATCCGGAGAAGTGTCAAATTTGACACGTTTTAAGAAGAACTTTGCCTCACTCATAGGTGTTTGCTATCCATGGATTCATGCAACTAACGAAGGTTTGTTTACCAGCTACTCCCATGGATCTTCATCATGTATAATTATAAAGTAATTTCTGTGTTGTTCTGAATTTATTCACTTCAAAGAACCATGCCTTTCTTGACTCTTGTGATCTTGTCATTTTAATTTTGCATTGCTAGTGTTTTTGTTCAGTATAACACAATTTCATTTGTGTTTCATGTAATCAAAAGAACTGTCAATACCTGCAGGTCTCTCGTTTGCATACCAGCTGCTATATCTGTTGGATGCCACTGGGTTTTATAGTCCAGCGCTGCATGTGCTAGGGCTTCACGTTTGTCGTGCTACTGGACAAGAGCTGGTATTGGGCTTCACACTTTCTTTTTATTGGAGTATTTATTATTATTAATGCAGACGCATATTTAGAATCTCATCAATGTGTATTTACCGATGTGTGTTTTTGTATCACATGGCACCCTTGTTTAATCATTGGAAGCACTAATCAGTGGGCAAATTCATTTACACTTTCCACTTCTTGATAAGATAATGCGCCTAATATGTTTTATCTTTCTTTATCTGAATAAATAGATGGATTCATCTTCTAGGATATCGAGGATTAGAAATCGTGAACTTGCAAGACTTCGTGGTCCTCCATGGTTCAAGGTAGGAGAGGACTAAACCGTACTCAGTAGTTGCATTGGTTTCAAGTGTGAATTTTCAAGTCCTAACTTATGACAAGAACTTTTCTGGATGACCTCTGCAGGCGGTGCAACGGGTGTTCCTTAGTTGTATGTACACAACTCTAGATTATGCACAGACTGGTTTAATTGCTGCAGTCTTCTTTTTCAAGGTATGTTCAGCAAGTTCCTGCTGTGGAGAACCTAGAATCTTTAATGTTCTCACTTTAAATATATTCTTACAGGCAGACTGCTGAGTTCAAATGTTTGGTTTTTATTTTATGAAGTTTGAAACTGGTAATGTGAGAAATAATTCCTACAAGGCATTCTTAAACATCTTGAATATTGAAATGACTATGAAATCAAAGTTCTTGTACTGTTTTCTCGTCTTAATGAAATGGCTTGCAGCTCTCCAATGTTGTTTGAGAAAAAATAAATAAATCAAAGTCCTCCTTGATGTTGTTTGCAAACTTTTTCCGTGTTTACATGAATTAAGTTCATATGAAAAGCATGATTTTAACTACAGGACGGTACTTGATGTTCCCGTTTTTGGTAATCTTACCTTAGATGATGGAGTGGTGGTACCAATCTGCTGAAGAAAGAATGTCAGCCCCGACTGTATATCCACCACCCCCTCCACCACCCACTCCAAAGGTATATCTATTTATTCTATGCTTGTCGACAGAGCTGGCACCATTCTCTTATGAAATAGTCAACCCGTGAATTTGCAAGTATTCTGAAATATGTTGTTTTCTCTATAGTTCACATATTTCATGTTAATAAACTGTTAAATAACCAAACATTTTATCATGATTACAAGCTCATATGGGTCTGCAACATTTTTATAGGTTGCCAAAGACGGGATTCCCTTACCACCTGACAAGACGCTCTGCCCCCTGTGCTGCCAGAAGCGTGCCAACCCCTCTGTTCTTTCTGTTTCTGGTTTTGTTTTTTGCTACAGCTGCATATTCAAGTCTGTCTCTCAGGTGGGTCCTACTATATCAGATACAGATCTAATGCATTTCAGCCAGATTATCTGTCAATTATCAGCTTATATGGCATTGTCTTGTGCTGCAGCATAAAAGGTGCCCTGTCACGCTGATGCCTGCCACTGTTGAACAAATTAGGCGTCTGTTCCATGATTTGTAGCATGAATATACAGCGCTTGCTATTTTCTGAGGACCAGGAGGAAAGTCGTAAAAACATACAGTGCAACCACCATTTTGTTCAACAACAAAAAAACTCGGCATGAATCTCTTTTTGGTACTCAAGCATGATAAGTGGATGGCACCAGTTCTTCTCGTTTTAGGAAAATTTGTATGCCCTCATACCTCTGTACTTTCCTTTTTGTGGTCGAAATTGAAGCCAAAGAGCTTTGGCGCATTTAGGCTAGGGTGTATAATCTGTTGTTAGGAAATACAGATAGGGTGAGTATTACCGTTTTACCCACCGATAGTTGTCGACCCGCATGACAATTTGAGGTCATGTAGGTTCTGAGCATCCCTTTGTAAAATTGGTTTGGGTGTATTTCGTAGTAGCCTTGTGGTTTTTAACCCCACATTGCTTTCTGTTATAAATGACATTCACAGAGTATTGATGTAGTCTGTCATTGTATTTACACTGGAAATGCCGCCAGCATTAGTTTTATTTACGTTAGAGTAAAATACACCCTAGGTCTAGGTCCCTAAACTTGTTCCGCTGTGTCAACCAGGTCCCCAAACTCCCAAAATACACGTTCAGGAACTACTGGCGTGGGTCACAACCCTCCCACTCCACGACTGCGGCACCGAGCGCGAGCCAACTCTAGCCCTCGGCCCCACCGATGGAGCAGGAGAGGCCTCCCGCATACCTTCCCCAACTCGGCTCCCTCCTCCCTCCAGCGGTGGTGATGCGCTGGACCGATACTGTTGGTCTGTGCGCTGATTGTGAAGGAGCTTGCGCTCTTCAGCACGGCATCACGGCCTGTTGGCAGCGGCGCGCCAGCTTGCCCCATCTCCCCTCCGTCTGCTCTCGTCCTCCACGACAGACATGGGAAGCAGCCCTGGGAACCAGATGCGGCATCACCGGCGGCCATGGGCAAGGTGCACGTCAAGCTGGGGGAGTCTGGATCCCTGCCGGTCATTACTCTCCTTGCCGTATACGCATTTCAACAAAATGCCTGCAAGAAGTATGCTGATTAGAGAAACCTAGCCAAGCTCAAACTTTTTGTCTGCCTATTGCTCAGCTACTGCTGCCTGCTGGAGCAAGGTGCGTTAAGTCCTTTTTCTGTTTGTGCATCTAAGCGTCCTGTCCTCTCAAAAAAAAATATTTTTAAAGTGGATCTGAGCTTTTTGTTTCCTCATTGTAGGCGATAGAGTGCTACAACAACCTGTTTTTTGATTGGATATTGCAGGAAGAAATGTCATTTCTTCTTTTTGCAAAGAGGTAGCTTGTGGTATTTCTATGTTCAATTGACATGGTGAGGATATTAGCTTCCTCTGCTGTTAGCACAGGGTGTTCATGTGCACAAATGCATGACTTTTGCAGTTGATTTTTCTATGAAAAAATGGGTATTTCCATGCTGAATGCAGTGATCTAATTCTGACTTTCTAAAATTATCGCCCCGGTTATTTATGCCATTTGATTGTGTGACATGGCAACCGATTCGTTTCTATTATTATCCTCATGTTATTATTATCCTCATGTTCTTGCTGTTGCTACAGATTGGAGCCTGCAGCTCAAGTTTATCATTTTCTAAGTATATATCTTGATTTTCTTTTGCATTCAGGATTGTGTATGCCTTGCCGACGTATCGCGTATCGGAAACGTCCGCGATACGCGATACGGCAGCTGACCGACGTATCGGAGTGGCGTAGGCTGGCGGAGACGGACGACCTGCGGGCCGAGGTGGAGGCGCTGAGGCTGAGCTGAGGCTGCAGCTGCATGGTGGCGGCGGGGCCTCGGAGGGCGGGCGTGGCCAGCCGTGTCCCCGGCCTCCAGGAGCTCCCGTCGTGCAGCTCCAGCGTCGGCGGCCATGGCGAGCGGCGGGACGACAGTGCCGGCTTGGCGAGGTGCGGTAGATGGCGTTCCCTAAACGGCGATGATTTGGACTTGATGCCACCAATTAGTAGTTTGGGACTTGTTGTGAACCAATTAGCAAGTTTAGGTACCTGAACGTGTATTTTGGGAGTTTGGGATCTGATTGACACAGCAGGAAAGTTTAGGGACCTAAGGTGCATTTTACTCTTTACGTTATTCTATGCCGTTCTCTCTCGCCATCTTCACCTCTGCCCGACTCTAGTGGCATCATTGCCGTCGCGAACCACTCGACACCAACGGGCCAACAGCTCATATGCCTCTCTATCCGTCACTCCCTTCATCGTTGGCAGGACTCCCATTGACCTCACTCAATCCCCCTAGCGTCACCTCTACAACCCACAGCGCTGCCTAGCAGTCTCGCCATCCTACCGTCACCTGTGTCCATCGATCGTCAGTCTATATCCTCCCATTAACTTTGCTCTTGCCGCCATTCACAAAAAGACAAAAAAAAAATTTGCTCTAGCGCTAGCACCATGTAAATCACTCCCCAACCCGAAATTCTTCTCACAAGCCTCCCTAGGCTCTAGTGCTAGCACCACATAATAATAATATAAAATAATAATATATATCTCTCCTTATGAAAGGAGGCGGGTCCGGCGGCCATCCAGCGCGGCTACGGTAGCAAAAAAATATTTACGCCGTGCGATCCGGTTTCTACGGCTGGTTTTCACCGTTCACTGGTTGTACTGTGTGGGTGCACGTGTTGCTTCTTGGCTGGTTCGAAGTCTCCGGAGCCATCCAGGAAACGTGTGAGGGAAAATATCTCCTCTCAGCCTGTGCGTTTTTCCCTGATTTCTCCCGTGCTCTCTTCATGCCCGCAGGTTTTTCTCTTGGGAGTGGCCGTCGGTGGTGGAGCAGAGGGAGGGGGTGAAGCGGCGGCGGACGGCACGTGCAGCTCCCTCTGCCGGTCGGCGTGGTGGACCCGGCATGGTCTAAGGGCAAAAACCGACGATGTCCCATGTCTGTCTCTTATACACATCTTTTCCATACCATAGTCAAGATTTCGTACTATAAAAATTTCTGATGGCAACTTGCAAAATTGGCGACAAATGTATATTTTGCTTATAGTTTCTGTCACGTTAACTTTTTCAACCGCCTTTGGTGAATTGGCATGGTGACTTATATCTCAAGGCTTCGATATAGTTCGATGAATACTTAGTACCGTGCATAATGGGTTCACTTTTGAACCCTGTGATGCTTGCCTATTCGTTTGGCACTCTTAATGTCTACCGTGTTAACATCCTAAGATCTTCACAATTGTAGAACTTTTACCAGGTATAAATATGCTTAAAATATTTAATGAAGCATATCGATGTGATGCTATCTGTTGGCCACATATATATGATTGGATAGGATGAAAGTTATAGCCCATTCAAACATGGTGTGCAGGGGCGACGCCATGTAGAAATCTGTGGGTGCCCAGGCACCCATAAGTTTTTAAAACTTCACTATTAAAAACGATTTTTCACCATGTTCGCATATTAAATCTTCATATCCATAAGAGAAAGACACCCCCTCTAATTTGTGTTGAGAATATTATAGATGATCTCATCCCTACGCTTGGAAAAGTAACCGCACGCCGGTTATAACCGCATGCGCGCGTACGGACGCGCCCATTCCTGAATGGGCGTCTCTTGGACGCGCCCCCTCGCGCAGGAAACTGACGTCAACAACTGCTATTCTAGTCCCCTATATATATGTACCAATCACAGATTAATAAAGATTACAGACTTGCAGTCCTTTTCACTGTGTGTCTACTTTCTACTGTTCTATTTTTACATTACACTGTAACACGTTATCAAGCACTTGGTTCTAACCGAGAGCAAGAAGGCCACAGAGGGGGAAGTTCCCGGCAAGTTCACCGGCGAGACCACGCCGGTAAGCCATGCCGCAACGCACTCCCTCCATTGCTTCCATGATGGAGTCCCTTCTCCATCTTCCTCGTCACCAGCGCGCGAGGCGTCTTCGCTACCTCCGGGCCACCACCGCCTTTCCTCAGGCCTCCATGGGGGCTCGCCGTGGTCGTGAACGCCGCGCCCGCCTTCACGCAATGAGGGTTGGAGGCCGTGGCGGTCGTCGTCCCCGGCGCATCTTCGACACCGCAGTGGCACGTCACGCCGGCGAAGTTGCACCTCGCCGTGACCCGCCCTCGCTGCCGGCTACGTCACGCCGATTCAGATACGTGTATCGGTATCGAATACGGATACGCTGATACGATACGTTATTTTTAAATTAATCTGAGACGTCGATACGTTTAGAATTTAAATTTAATACGGATTGGTGTTGGAAGCATTTAGCACTTACACATACACTACCGATACCTGTTGCTGCCATCTCATTAAAGGAAAAAGATCGATCTAAGAGAGTAAGGAGGAATAGTAAGGCGTAGTAGTACTGAATAAGTATCGATGGTGTATCGCCGACGTATCGCGTATCGGAAACATCCGCGATACGCGATACGGCAGCTGAAGACATGCTTCATCCTGCTGTTCTACGGTTGACACATTATAGTGAGTTACGGTGAGTGGTTAAAACATCTTTTTTAGACTTCCTACAATATACACCATATATTTATTTGTAGATGAAATGCAGGTTCTACAGTCGACACCATTATAGTGAGTCACTTCTACAAATTTGGAGTAGAATGCCTGATTTGAAAGTGTGAGACTTCCGGTGCATCTAGGGCACATATTTGTTTGAGAATTTTCTCTTTAGTACATGAGCCATGCTTTATAAAAAAGAAAAACTGGATAAGCATCATGCTTGGAGCTTCCATTGTACGATCTTTGTTTAGCAAATCTAACACAGAGGTCATGATTATTACATCTTACAGGGTTCAACTGGAGATCATTTCAGAGGTAATGAATGTGCTGGAGACGTTGTTTTAGTCCATGTAGCAATGATACTTAAAAATATTATCCTTCTCATGTTTACATCATTTTAGCTATAATGCATTCCTATTTTAGGCCAAAACTGCATGAGGTAATTGCTGCCATCTCATTAAAGGAAAAAGATCGATCTAAGAGAGTAAGGAGGAATAGTAAGGCGTAGTAGTACTGAATAAGTATCGATGGTGTATCGCCGACGTATCGCGTATCGGAAACGTCCGCGATACGCGATACGGCAGCTGACCGACGTATCGGAGTGGCGTAGGCTGCCGGACATCTGCTTCCAGCCCGGCCGCATCCCCGTCCACTCCCCTCACTTCTGTGAGACCCACGGCTGGACTGCCATGGCGTTGGTCGAGGGGGGATGCCGCCGGGGCCGCGGGAGGCGATGGCGCTCACCCCGCGAGCACGGAGGCCCTTCTTCTTCTGCTGCGCCACCGAACGTCGCCGACGCGGGTGGCTTGCCGACTCCAACTCCGGCTTCCCCGTCGGCATCCTCCCTGGTCGGCGCCTCGACCCACCGCTCAGTAGCGAGGAGCTCTTCCGCGCCATCCTGACCGGCCTGTATGAGCCCGCGCCGGCACCTCCAGTGGCCGCGCCGGCGCTGCCTGCGCCGCCCCGCCCATGCCGGGCTTCGCCTGGAGTGTAGCAAATTGCAGAGTAGCAGGTCTGGTTGTACCATCTTTGTTTAGCAAGTCTGACACATGAAGTTTGAAGCAGCATTGAAATTAATTCTCAGATTCTGTGCTGGGAGAGAAAATGGACACATTTCCACTGCCTTAAAAAAACAGCATGCAAGAAATGCGAGATACTAATAAGCATCTATTCTGGAATCTAGAGGTTATAAGGTTTTTTTTTCCTCATGGCAGTCAAACATATGTTAAAAGATGTATACAGAAGTTTTAGAGTAGTCACTCTGTTTGTTTGTAATTAAATACCTCACATAAGATTGATTCCATTTGGCCAGTTCGATGTTTTTAATAGTTGATCTTATAGGTTGACAATAAACATTATCTTAGTTAACTCAATACCTATTTTCTATTTGTCAGCCAGCCTGTCCTTCTGGTTAACCAGCTATACAAGAAGACACCATCAGCTTTTCGGTTATGGTCTCTGGTGTTTGTTTTACTACAGGATTACATGAGAATCTTCTTGAATTCCAGTAACTGGAGTTGCACCAGCACCAGTTTGCGGTTCAACTGTTTGACATGCAGCTGATGGCAATGGCAATGAATTTAGTGAACCAGACTTGCAGTTCTTATGCTCAGAACTATCTTAGTCTACTGTATTCTAAGATATACATATGTGCCTGACCAGTTCTTAAGATGTCCGTGTTATATATGCTTGATCGTGTTAAATTACTATCCATGCATGTCAATGTTTATGTAATACGGGACACAATTCTTTTATATCATCATACATGTGCAACGAAGCATGAAACGTGCACCACTACGCATAAGTTCATATCTACCTTTATGTGAACTTTTGTGATGTTATGTCAATAGCATAATGAACAAGTTCATAGTAAAATATTTTTATGCTACAAATTCAGTGTATGATATCACGTTCTCATAAGCCGCGCGTCAATCACTAGTCTTCTCTCCTTATGAAAGGAGGCGGTGTCGGTGGAAAGTTAGGCGGTCCACGTTGGTGAAAAAAATTTACCCCGTCTGATTTTCATCTCGCGGTGAGAAAACGCCGCGGCATTCTGTTCTCAGCGAGGACACCCGTCGGTTCCCGATTGGATCGAATCCTCCCGAAGGTCCTCGCTGATCCGCCGGTAGACAGATAAACGAGTCGCCGATCACACGTTCTTCTTCCCTTCCGTTCACGTCGCCTTCCACGTGACTGGTGGTTGCCATCAGACCTTCTGGATTTCCCCTGCTCTTTACCCTCCCTCTTTTGTTGGATTTTTCCCCTGCTCTTTACCCTCTTTTTTGTTGGATTTTTGTTTTTCCATTCCCCCAGTATTACCTTCTCAGATCTGTGTTTTTCCATTTCCCCAATATTTACCTTCTCAGATATGTGGTTTCTTTGCGGAAGATCCTCTTTTTTTATATGTGGTTTTCTTGATTCTCTATTTTCTTGTTATCTTACCGTTGTTTTGGTTTTTTATTTATGCCATTTGATTGTGTGAC
>OAMR01000103.1:1421698-1436776 GCA_900205405.1 Echinochloa crus-galli
GGCTCGCGTGCGCGGCGGACGACGGGCGTCACGACCGCGGACTGCTGGCTCGCCGCTGCAACGGCGGATGGCGCGGCGGCGGCGGCGGCGACGGGCCTGCAGCCAAATCCACCGCGGATCGAGCCCATCCCACATTCTAATACAAGCTTTGAAGATAAGTACCAGGAATTGCCCCCCAAAGACTCTGAATCAGGTGGCCAGTGGTGTCTGTCAGCCTCCCCCCCCTAATTTTCGTCAAGCCATGGGCCTCGTCTACCGGATCCACGACGGTGACGCCCGACGACGGCTTCCTCGGTTCCTCCTTGCGACACGGTTTGGCAATCTCCAGGTGTGCCCGGTGTGGCTCCCCTCTCTTTCAGTTCTACTCCAGCACGCTACCAAGCTCATGGTTCTTGTTCGATTTGGTGGAACTGTAGTTTGATTTTTGTAAATCTGAATTTCGTTTTGCTGGATTGCTATTTGTTTTGGTCACAGGTGCTTGATTTGGTGATGACTCATCCTGTTGAGGTGCCTATGCTCCTGCTCCGCTCGACCTAGATCCACCCGTTTGTGCAGTCACCAAGCTCTACGAGCCTGCAGCTGCATGGCTACAACAGGTACCTGGTGGCTTGGTCCATTGATGCCCTCCGCCCAGGCCACAAGCATGTTCCATCCTCCCAAGATTTCCCTCGCTAGCCACCAATCTGCAACAGTACAAGGTATGCATGGTCCGGCGGGCCAGCAATCTGCATAATCATTTTCTATATATAATTTTTCTTAACCTACCTTCCTGTTCACATCTTTCAGTAAGTTCAATCTGATTATTACATGTCTTATTTTCTTAATCGGTTGAATAACGTGATATTTTCCAATATAGCAATACCCTCATGCTTTTGATTTAAGATTTAGGCACCATTTACTCATTATCTAATATAGCACAGATATATTTCCATGGGAAACTAAGCTTTCTGCACATTACAAGCAAAGCTGGTGGAGTAATTAGGTGCTTTGAGGCTCAGTCTAATTGCCTAATCTTTTTCCAGGTAAATTGTGTATAGTGGGAGTTGTACACCTCTTCAAATAATCTGAGTGTGTAGAATTGGCAGTGATCTGCTATGTTCTTTCGAGTTTGTAGTAATTTCGCCCGTTTGAGTTCCCTGCTCCAATTTTCCAAGTGGTCCATTGTGCTATGATGTTTTTTTTCCTTCAGTCAGTATATCTTTATTTTTTGGTTACTTCAACAACTCTAATAATGTTTGTTTGCTTCTACCAGTTTTGTATCTACAAGTTACAGCTATGGGTTTACAGGAGAAATCTTCATCACTTTCCCTGAAATTGCTTATGTTTGGTAAGGCACACTGCTTTTCTTTGTATCATACACTTCAATTTATTCATGTTGGTGCCACCTCGAAATACATTTTCATTGCAATGAATATGGACGTGGGGTGTTACTTAAGAAAGTTTCATTTGTTGTTTCATCATTATTCTGTCAATATTTTTAGATGATGCCATTTCTTGGATGGTATACATGTCGATTAATTCAATCCTGTATATAATATATGTAGAGTTACTACTATTCAATGAACTTCGCTCAATTTTGCAGATATAAAATTACAACATCGCCCAGATTCTCCTTGCAGGTGCCATGTCGAGGTAGATACTAATGCTCTCATATCCTCCATTCTATTATCCCACGAGCACCAGCGACATGTGTGTGTTCAAAACTGGGTCAAAAGAAAGCATTATTTTTCAACAGAAACTAAGTAGAATACAGATATCAACTATAGTTTTAAAGGTTGAAAATATAACGAGATATTCAGTAGCAAAGTTAAAATTCAAAGTGAATATGAAAACACAACATGAGAATGTGTGCCACTCGGGTATACAAACTGGATGGCAGGCAATAATGAGATATGTGAAGTAATAGATTCATCAAACCTTAATATGGCAGTACTCAATGAAACGAACCAAACGACAGAAAGGATAGTCTTTGCATAGCCGGCACACTGCTAGAGATGAATTTATAATGGGATTAAAAAGCTTTGAAAACAAAAAATCTCATCCTCTCCTAAGGTGCTGCAATAATGTTATAAAACCTGAACCCAACAAAGTGGCTTCACAACTTTCAGTTTGCAAGCAACTATTTTCTATTTTTAGGAATCAGAAGCTATAAATATGCAAGTTATAAATTCATCTCTAGCAGTGTGCCGGCTATGCAAAGACTATCCTTTCTGTCGTTTGGTTCGTTTCATTGAGTACTGCCATATTAAGGTTTGATGAATCTATTACTTCACATATCTCATTATTGCCTGCCATCCAGTTTGTATACCCGAGTGGCACACATTCTCACGTTGTGTTTTCATATTCACTTTGAATTTTCACTTTGCTACTGAATATCTCGTTATATTTTCAACCTTTAAAACTATAGTTGATATCTGTATTCTACTTAGTTTCTGTTGAAAAAAATGCTTTCTTTTGACCCAGTTTTCCCTTTGAGGCAACTGGCAGACATTTCTAACCTGCTATATGCAGATAATGCAGCAAAACAGTTACATCAGCAAAGCACCTTTTTATTCTGAAAGCATGTTTCCGATTTAGACTATTTTTTACCTGTATCATACTTGGTGCCGGTTCCTATTTGTATAAAAAAAGCAATCAAAGTTATACATTTCTGGTCGTGGTTTGAATATTTTTTTGCTACCTCATATTTATGTGCACCATGATATCTTCTCGTGAATGATCAGTGTCTTACATGAATACAACATGCATATAGATATATCTTCTTATTTTTTATGACTGAATGCAACATGGCACATGAATCGTGCTAATTTCATTTATGCATTTTTAGATCTAGCACTTTTACTGCATGACATGTTATTTCATTTCTTCTGGTTCTTTTTGCTGCATTTCAGGCAGTTGTTGTTTCTCTTTTCCATAACAGAGTAGTATATGGAGAACATTTAACCACCATTCAGTTTTTTTTCTTTTACCATTGTGCACTGAAAGACCAATAGGGTGTCCTTGGACCACGAGAGGGATGGTGACCTGGCAAGGCTTACCAGGAGTGCAACTTAACAGAATGAGTCGAGCAAGCCCTTTGTAGGGACATCACATCCCCAGGGCATCTTCTTGAGAAGATGGATATGTGGAAGCACATATAATCTTCCCGTTGTGTACTTGTGTGTATGTTTACAGTTTACTTTGGATCCAATTGATCATATACACACTATATCCACTGTAGTAGCATTGAGGGCCAAACAACAAAACTCTGTTGTCCGAGTGAAGTACACAGGAGGGTTGCTGCCTTGGTAGCAAATGATGGTTGCTAGAACTACATTGACACTCAGAAAAAGGCATGTTCTTAGGATATTCTGTTCCATCCTCTCCGAAGCAGCTATACAAGAATACAGCATCACCTTTCTTTATCTTTATTGTAGTGTTATCTCCAGTAAAATTATGGTATTGTATGAACTCTTACATTCTCAGATCTATAACCTGATGAACTCATATCTACCTGATGAATCAGTTTATAATGAAGTGTATTTTATGTTATAGATTCAGCATATATATTATCATATTCTCACATGCCGCGCGCCGGGGCGCGCGCCAATCACTAGTGTAATTGAATCATGAATCCTCTCGATCACGAACCCAACTCAAGGCCTATCATCTTAGCACAACATGTAAAATCACTTTCCAACTGGAATCTTAAACCTTAGAGCAACTCCAGCAATAGTCCTTAAATCAGGCCCTCCAAATATCAAATGGGGGCTTCATCTATTTTTACGGGTCTCAAAACTTGTTTCAACTCCAACAATAGCCTTTAAGGATGAGGCCTCCCTAGAGACCCAGGAATGGAGGGTGGAGGGATAAATTTGGAGGCCTCCCCATAATACGGGGTCAAGAAGGGACCCTGCTGGAGTTTAACTTTTTTTTGTTTGACCCTCTAAATTTAGCTTGGGGGCTTGTTTAGAGGGTCTGCTGGAGTTGCTCTTAGTCGTGCTAGAGCATTGCATTGGAGCACCACTGCCTGATATCGAAGGTTTGTTCCTTATTCTTAGATCCGTGCTTTCCTTCATGTGTTTATTTCTTTTGTAACAATCAATACCTTCAATATATGCTCTTTTTTAGGGCTTTCATAAAAAAGTGAACAAATATTAGATAGAAGGACATGACTAAGAGAAGAGGAATCTTTTAATAATAATCGGTCGAGCCCCCTACTCCCCCTCCCCCCAAACATTATCCGTAGCACTCGTAAAAATCCGTCTGCTACTCGTCCGCCATACTAGCATTGCTTCCAATGGCAGCGAGGACCACTCTTCTTTCTCCTTGTTTCTCTCCTCCCACGCCCTATTTGGTTCTGATAGCTCATAAAGATCTGTCTAACACCGGTTCGCCTCACACTAATGAGGACCACCCTCTCCCTCTCCCTCTCCCTCCCTTTCTCCTCCCACGGCATACTCCACTCACATGAACTCCCTAGTTTCCCTCCTAGCTCGACGGTACAAATTTGCTGCCCCCACATATGTTTCCTCCCTAATCTGGCCGAATCATGGTTCTCCGAGAAAAAAGAGGTACCACCCAACCGCCATCCTTCACCAGTGTTATCTTGCTATCCAGTCGACGCCAGGCGCCAGGGCAGTGACTTCCGCGCCCACCCCTCTAGTCCTAGACTTTCGGAGATAAAAACCCCAAACCCATCCCCCACCCCACTTCCATCACCATCAGCAAAACCTAACCCTACCGGAGCACCGCCGTCCCCAAACCGAAACCATAGGTTATATTATTATCCCTTTCTTACTCCCTTCACCATCTATTCTTCCCCAGATTAGGATGGTTCTCGTGTTAGAGCCATCAAGAGAGGCCTCTCAATTTAGATTTTGCGACAGAATTACGTCAAATTTATAGATCAATACCTTATCTATTCATCGGTGATCATGAACTGCAAAGAGCGGAAAAATGTTTATAATGTTTGGACCAAGACTTGTGTGCAATCCAACATATCATATATGCTGGGCCGGAGCCCAGCAAAACCCGCACGCAGCACACACACTCGTGCCGACTCCCCCTCTAAGGCCGAAGCCTTCTTCCCTTTCACGTCTCTTTGACGGCCGCAACCTCTCTCTATCTCTTCTCTCTCTCGTAGCGGCTCTCCATACCCCCTCCCCCTTTCCCCCAAAAAACCCTCGAAAGGCGGCGGCGGCGGCGTGCGACATGGCGGAGGTTGAGACTGCGCCGGCGGCTGTGGCGGCAACGACCCCGGAGGTGGCGGCGACCGAGGGCGGCGCCCCGGCGGAGGCGAAGGGGCCGCACAAGCTGCACCGGCAGTGGACCTTCTGGTACGACATCCAGTCGAAGCCCAAGCCCGGCGCCGCGTGGGGCACCTCCCTCAAGAAGGCCTACACCTTCGACACCGTCGAGGAGTTCTGGAGGTACGGAAACGACGCCGCGGGTGCCTCCCCTCTTCTCCCACGCTCCTTCCGGATCCGTTCCGTTCGAATCTGATCTGGATTCCGTGGTGATTCCTGTTCATCAGTTTTTTGGGGCGTGTTTTAGGCGGTCATGTGGCGGTGGAAATTATCTGCGGGGTAGATTTGGTTCTAGGTTGCCTTAGCGTCGACGAAATCTGAAACGATTAGATGATAAAATATGATATTGTTGGCTGCTGTTTGCATCGGATTAGTTGCCTAAGTACCCATGGGCAGATTGCGTTTGGCTGATTTTTACTTAAGGTGTCCCGTGTATTTTTAGGGATTATGGTGCTAGAGATTAGTATAGCTAATGAAGTGTAGCTGTAGGGGGCATTCTACAATAGTAAGAGAGGAGAGATTTATTGTTTAATATATGAGTTGTTTTCTATCATATTAATATTGGTATGTCAGTTAAAGTTTCCATACTATAGTGAATCAACTGTTGATAATTCTACTATATTAATCCTGGTTTGAGCATCGTGGCATGTTAGATATACTTTAGTTTTCTCCTGATGCACTTTATAACATAAACTTTTCATTAATGAAAGGTATCTTAAGACATGTTTCTGCCTTGCGTTAGACCCTTGTCACTTACAAAGAGATAACCTATTAGTTTTAGCACTACCTAGTTAGCAATATCTATCAATAACTACAATACTTACATAATGTGTTGTCTTTTCAAGTTCTGTTTATGTAATGTAACATTAAAAATTCTGTTTATTTGGTGCTATTTTACGTTTTTTTACCTTAGAGGCCTTTTAATTTGATTATCCGGAATCTGGGTACTTATGGATCCCTTCTTTCTTGTTGTAGCTTGTACGATCAGATTTTCCGTCCAAGCAAGTTGACTGGGAATGCTGATTTTCATCTATTCAAGGCTGGAGTGGAGCCAAAATGGGAGGACTCAGAGTGTGCAAATGGTGGCAAATGGACTGTCCCGTGCAACAGAAAGGCAACCTTTGAGACCATGTGGCTGGAAACGGTACATCTTTCTTATTTCATTTGTATAGATGTTTGGATGTTCTTTTATAGACCAGCCGGATCTTACTGAGAAGTATTTATTGAAGGAGTGCTTTTGAATAGCTATTTGAACATGCAGTTGATGGCTCTTATTGGAGAGCAGTTCGATGAAACCGAGGACATCTGTGGAATTGTTGCTAGTGTCCGTTCGAGAGGGGATAAGCTCGCATTATGGACTAGGACTGCCAGCAACGAAGCTGTGCAGGTTGGTTTTGAAAGTCATTCTAATTATATCATCAGTTTCAATACTGATAAGTTTTCTTATATACACCATAGTGTGTTGGTTCATGTAGTTCGTTGCCTGCTGCCAAGATTGTCAATAAGCTGTCCCTAATTGCTATGCTACCCTCTAGAATACATCTCCATATATTTATTTCCTCCTGTTCCGTTTGTTGGATTCAGTTATGTTATCAAGTTTATGTATCATCACTACAGCGGCATGGTTGGTAGTGTAGAAGTTTTATATTTTCATTATAGTTCTCTTTGAAGGTTCCATATCTTGTTTGAATGCATTTGAAAAGATGTTCTAACAGACTTGGTGTTTTGTTATCGATTAAAGCATCAGAATTGCTTTCTTCCTAAACAAGGGCACATACCCCTAAGTCCCTAACCATCTCCCTTTTGGAATAAAACTATATAGTTTGCTAGGAGTTTTTGTGCATGCTATTGAGTGGGCAACCCTGTGTGATGTTGCATGAAAGTGGTTACTTGGTTTCTTTATTAAGTATGAGACGTAGGAAAGTGTATATGTTGCATTTGTGGGTAATACTTATGTTAGGCAAATGTTTGTGAACAATATTATCAGTCATCTATGCATTCAGCAAAGAAATACTGAAAGAAAGAGGCACGTAAACATTCCTATGTTAATTCTTGAACGTCTCCCTATAGTTTTGAGTCATCTTCTGTTGGACATGGTTATCTCACTGGGGAGCTTCCTATGCTGCAACCTTTGAACTGCCTCTTACTAATCCAGATGATATTAGTGTGTTGTGTGTTCACCCGTTCTCTTTATCATACAGGTAAACATTGGCAAGAAATGGAAGGATGTCATCGACTACAATGACAAGATCACCTACACTTTCCATGTATGCTTCGAGATTATTCCTTTATTTACTGCTCATAGCATCTTTTTTTGTTAAGCACTTTTGTGGAAAGATTGAAGTATGTGCACTGGGCTCACTCCAACTCGACACCTCTTGAATGCAGGACGATTCTAGGAGAGAGAAGCCGAGCAGAGGTGGACGATACACTGTGTAAGGTTGCTCATCATGAAGGCCCTGCCTTGGACTGGATAGCATGGGGTGGAGTTTTCTTCTCGGTGGCTACTTTCATTCGATACAGCCTCAGCTTGACCGAGGCAGTTTTCCCATCTATTATGATGCTATTTTGCTCTCTGATAGCTTATGTAGTACAAGAAAGAGATGCTGGAGAGGCATTGACCATTTTGTATGTCGCCAAATTTCAATCTTAATGTGCACCGATTCAACAACCCAGACGAGCCGTTGCGATCCTGGATTCTTGCATTGCATCTCCTTGTTTAAACCTCGATTGAAGCTTTCGCCATTTTGCGTCGGCGTCGTGCTTGAGAAAGATAGCGTCCGAACCAACATTTTTGCCCTTTGGTGTTGGCGCTTGATGCAAGTACGGCAGTCTACGGCGGCTTCTTGCTTGTGCGTTTTGTGTTCGAAGATATCAGATTCAGATTGTTGCGTTGGTTCTCCTAGGGAAATGCCGTATCGTTTTGTCGGCGTGGTATCTTGACGCCAACCTCGCCGGGCACATGTATCCTGGTCACATGGTCTCGTTTCATCTCAGATGGGGTGTCCTACCGCCTGCCATTTATACACTTACTGACTTCACCGTCACACGAGCTCGCCATCTCACCAGAAACGCTGAGGCGTCACCGCGAGCCACCCACCCGTTTGCTTCGTGTGTGGCCTTGCGCTCGCGCTCGCACTCGCACGCCCCTGATTTTGACAGAAACTGCCCGCCCCCGACCTCCCTCCTCGATCACCTGTCACCACGTACGCCACCTTCGCTTCCGCGATCAGCTTCCTATATCACCCTAGCCCCCGATCCCGTGTCCCTTCACCGATACCTCACTCCCCGATCCCTCCTCGCACCCGCGCGCGCGCCATGGACACCGGTGGCGGCCTCGCCGCGGGCTCGCACATGCGTGACGAGCTGCACGTCGTGCGCGGGCACGAGGAGGCCGGCGGCAGGGTCCGGGCCGCCGCCGACGTGAAGACGTGCCGCGTGTGCGGCGACGGGGTCGGGGCGCGCGACGACGGGCAGCCCTTCGTGGCGTGCGCCGAGTGCGGGTTCCCCGTGTGCCGCCCCTGCTACGAGTACGAGCGCGCCGAGGGCTCCCAGTGCTGCCCGCAGTGCAACACCCGCTACAAGCGCCACAAAGGTCAGTTCCGTTCTCAGTTGCTTTGGTTGATTGGTTGGTTGGTACACACCAACTTCAATTCATTCACACGCTTAAAAAAGTTCTTTTAGTAGAATGAATTCGCGTGCTTTAGGTCGGTCACATCTAGTAGAAAATTGAAGTGCTGACAACTGCAACTTTCGTGCTGGTTGCAGGGTGCCCGAGGGTGGAAGGGGACGAGGACGACGGCCCGGAGATGGACGACTTCGAGGAGGAGTTCCCCGCCGCCAAGAGCCCCAAGAAGCCCCACGAGCCCGTCGCGTTCGACGTCTACTCGGAGAACGGGGAGCAGCCGCCGCAGAAGTGGCGGACGGGGGGCCAGACGCTGTCCTCCTTCACCGGGAGCGGTCAGTGCATTGCATGCAACGTTTCATCAATTGATCGATCGATCTTCTCATGTCGCAATCGCAATAATGAAGATCGATCTGAATATACTAATGGCGCAATTGTGCATGCAGTGGCCGGGAAGGACCTTGAGGCCGAGAGGGAGATGGAGGGGAGCATGGAGTGGAAGGACCGGATCGACAAGTGGAAGACCAAGCAGGAGAAGCGCGGCAACAAGCTCAACCACGACGACAGCGACGACGACGACGACAAGAACGACGACGAGTACATGCTGTAAGCACCACCACCAGCTATATACGATCTGCTAGCTGTTAATTACGCTGTGATGTAATCTGACGAATCTCAATGAATATAAAGGCTCGCCGAGGCCCGCCAGCCGCTGTGGCGCAAGGTCCCGATCCCGTCGAGCCAGATCAACCCTTACCGCATCGTCATCGTGCTCCGCCTGGTGGTCCTCTGCTTCTTCCTCAAGTTCCGCATCACGACGCCGGCGACGGACGCCGTGCCGCTGTGGCTGGCGTCCGTGGTCTGCGAGCTCTGGTTCGCGCTCTCCTGGATCCTGGACCAGCTCCCCAAGTGGGCCCCGGTCACCCGCGAGACCTACCTGGACCGCCTCGCCCTCCGCTACGACCGCGACGGCGAGGCGTGCCGCCTCTCCCCCATCGACTTCTTCGTCAGCACGGTGGACCCGCTCAAGGAGCCGCCCCTGATCACCGCCAACACCGTGCTCTCCATCCTCGCCGTGGACTACCCCGTCGACCGCGCCAGCTGCTACGTCTCCGACGACGGCGCCTCCATGCTGCTCTTCGACACCCTCTCCGAGACGGCCGAGTTCGCGCGGCGGTGGGTGCCCTTCTGCAAGAAGTTCGCCGTGGAGCCCCGCGCCCCCGAGTTCTACTTCTCGCAGAAGATCGACTACCTCAAGGACAAGGTGCAGGCGACGTTCGTCAAGGAGCGGCGCGCCATGAAGCGGGAGTACGAGGAGTTCAAGGTGCGGATCAACGCGCTGGTGGCCAAGGCGCAGAAGAAGCCGGAGGAGGGGTGGGTGATGCAGGACGGCACGCCGTGGCCCGGGAACAACACCCGGGACCACCCCGGGATGATCCAGGTGTACCTGGGCACGCAGGGCGCCCTGGACGTGGAGGGGCACGAGCTGCCGCGGCTGGTGTACGTGTCGAGGGAGAAGAGGCCCGGGTACAACCACCACAAGAAGGCCGGCGCCATGAACGCGCTGGTGCGGGTGTCGGCGGTGCTCACCAACGCGCCCTTCATACTCAATCTTGACTGCGACCACTACGTGAACAACAGCAAGGCGGTGCGGGAGGCCATGTGCTTCCTCATGGACCCGCAGCTGGGGAAGAAGCTCTGCTACGTGCAGTTCCCGCAGCGGTTCGACGGGATCGACCGCCACGACAGGTACGCCAACCGGAACGTGGTGTTCTTCGACATCAACATGAAGGGGCTGGACGGGATCCAGGGGCCCGTGTACGTGGGGACAGGGTGCGTGTTCAACCGGCAGGCGCTGTACGGGTACGACCCGCCGAGGCCGGAGAAGAGGCCCAAGATGACGTGCGACTGCTGGCCGTCGTGGTGCTGCTGCTGCTGCTGCTTCGGAGGCGGGAAGCACGGGCGGAAGGGGCACAAGGACAAGAAGGGCGGCGCTGACTCCGGCGACGAGCCGCGGCGAGGGCTGCTGGGGCTCTACAGGAAGAGGAGCAAGAAGGAGAAGCTCGGCGGCGGCGCCGGGTCGGTGTCCGGGGCCGGGAAGAAGTACAAGACGAAGCACCAGCGCGGGTTCGAGCTGGAGGAGATCGAGGAGGGGCTGGAGGGGTACGACGAGCTGGAGCGCTCCTCGCTCATGTCGCAGAAGAGCTTCGAGAAGCGGTTCGGGCAGTCGCCGGTGTTCATCGCCTCCACGCTCGTCGAGGACGGCGGGCTGCCGCAGGGCGCCGCCGCCGACCCCGCCGCGCTCATCAAGGAGGCCATCCACGTCATCAGCTGCGGCTACGAGGAGAAGACAGAGTGGGGCAAGGAGGTACTAATTCTTTTATTTGTACTGCAAATATTATTTGTACTAAATGACAAATCAAAAAAACAAAAACAACATTGCACCAGCCGGGAATCGAACCCGGGTCTGTACCGTGGCAGGGTACTATTCTACCACTAGACCACTGGTGCTTGGATGCTAATTATCATGTGTTATATTTCTTGATCATCTATCAGATCGGATGGATCTACGGGTCCGTGACAGAGGATATCCTGACGGGGTTCAAGATGCACTGCCGCGGGTGGAAGTCGGTGTACTGCACGCCGGCGCGGCCGGCGTTCAAGGGTTCGGCGCCGATCAACCTGTCCGACCGTCTCCACCAGGTGCTCCGTTGGGCGCTGGGGTCCGTGGAGATCTTCATGAGCCGCCACTGCCCGCTCTGGTACGCCTACGGCGGCCGGCTCAAGTGGCTGGAGCGCTTCGCCTACACCAACACCATCGTCTACCCCTTCACCTCCATCCCGCTCCTCGCCTACTGCACCATCCCCGCCGTCTGCCTCCTCACCGGCAAGTTCATCATCCCCACGGTGAGTAGTACATTGTTAATTATTCCGCGATGTTATAATGAAATGCCCGATTTTAATTGCCTGATATGATATGTGGCTGGCAGCTGAACAACCTGGCGAGCATCTGGTTCATCGCGCTGTTCCTGTCCATCATCGCGACGGGCGTGCTGGAGCTGCGGTGGAGCGGGGTGAGCATCGAGGACTGGTGGCGCACAAGTAGCAGTAGGATCTGTCTCTTATACACATCTCGTCCACCTCTACCCGTTCCTCAAGGGGCTCATGGGGAGGCAGAACAGGACGCCCACCATCGTCGTGCTCTGGTCCATCCTCCTCGCATCCATCTTCTCGCTCGTCTGGGTCAGGATCGACCCGTTCATCCCCAAGGCCAAGGGGCCCATCCTGAAGCCCTGCGGGGTCGAGTGCTGATCGAGCTTGTTGATGTATGAATGGATTAATTAGCTGCTTATTTGCGTGTACGGACGCCGAGATCGTGCGTTCTGGACATGCATGTACTTTTGGGCCAGGGAGGATTCTACAGTACGTACTCATATTCGACTTGGTTTTTTGTACAAGTTTTTTTGTCATCGAGTGAGATAAAGCAGTGTTGGGGTTGTAAGAACTATGGTGGAGTACCTTCACTCAAATTGAAAGGACATTTTTTTTCCTTCTTCTCCTCCATTTGCAGCATTTGTTTCAACGGGTGCTAGCAAAGCACCCGGCTGGGTTCAGAATCAGCCAGCGAAATGTTTTCAGATGATCAGAGCAACCCCGCTTGTCAGCCGGTGTTACAGCTAGATGTGCTGCAGTTAGGCGGGGAGATCGAGAATATACTATTACCATCTTATCTTACTACTAGGAAGAAGGCACGTGCGACACGCACGTTTAATAGAAACACATGATTAGTAGAACATAAGATTATATAACGATAGTTGGTCAGAGGCCGTATTGGTTACGAACTTCACGATTCCATGTAGGCACGTGTTTTTTTTATCATGACGAGGCGTAACGTTTTATGATTTCCTCAAAAGTTTTGGATCTTTATAGTATAATTACTAATTGGAGGCTCCACATTAATCCTCACGAGAAACTCTAAGAAAAAAGATAAATCCTATAAATTCTTGTCACACCCGGTTTTAAAGGCAAAACCAGGTGCATCTCATATGTGCGCCAGGATCAGTTTACACACATATGGTAGACGTCACAAGTGAATATCCATAACCATGCATAACGAAAGAGTATTATAGTGCAATTATTACAATCTCAGAGTTGACTCAAAGGTCATAGCGGAAGACTTAAATAAACGTTAATCTAACGAAACTCTGCATCAATGGAATACCCAGCTAATGGTGCCACGTCTCCATCATCATTGAACTCAGTCCTGGCCCTGCATATTATTGCCATGCATGTGTTAAGATTGCCGGTGGCACCGAATGAACAATGTAAATCAAGTCAGGTGATATATATCTAGCTAACACTAACAGGAGCGCAATCTGATCGATCACCTGACGAATGGCAGCGGCGGAGGAGGATTTGCTTCAACAACGATGAAGAGACTACTACAGGCGTTGATGGAGAGGATGAGGCCACAGTAGGAACTGATGCTATTACGCAAATCTCTGAACTGCCTGCCCATTCTCCTGCCCCTCTGGAGGCGTACAAACAGCGTGGTCTCGTTGTGTGACTCGATGAGGTCGTGCGCGTCCCTGAGTGCGTTGGTCACCAAATAGCCTAGCTCCAATTGCTGCTGCTGCTGCTGCATGATCCAGCTGCCGGCTGGGGATCGCAGGAGCACCTCGAGCCTCTGCACACGGTCCTCTAGCTTACGGCATTCTTTCTTAACCTCATGAAACCGCAGGAAGCTCATGGCTATGATGATGAGCATTGTACCCTTCCCACACCACGTGGACTGAATACTGGGTTTCACTATGAGACCTTTACAAAAGCACTCTAATAAATGATAGCCCGCTAAGGTTTCCGGTTCAGAGCAGAGCATAACCCTCCCTAATGAGGTCTGTCTCTTACCAAAGCCCACAGCTCAAGAGGACCGAGCTATACCCCGTCAACCGCCGCCCCCGATGCCCCTTTCGAGTAAAGCTACCATAAACCAGAGCACCTAATTAGTCAGTCAAAGCCAGAGCCATATGGCACTCATGGTTGTACTCTTTTCCTGGGTGGTTCTCCATGTTCCAATTAAAAAGATATGATCTTGTCATTTAATTAATTCAAAGAGTATTTGGAATATAGAGTAGGGGTTCATTAACCAATCCCAGTTGAGCAAGCTAAGCATCATCTACCATCAAAATTAATTAAGTAACCCAGTTTCAGGGACAGGAAAATATAGTGGCTAGGCAAATCCTTAAATAGGAACCCATCAAATTAAGACACATGCATGGGTGGTGAAATTAATAATTATTAGGACATTTGCATGACATAATACACTTGCCTTCTTCCCAACTCTGTTGCTGCTCAAATCCTTCTCCAACAGTTGGTTCTTCAGAGAAATCCTCGAACTGGTCGTTTCCTAATCGCATCACACATTCACATGCAAGGAAACAATACAACAAATAAGAAACAGTACACCAAACAATTCCAACAGAAGAAAACAACAGCACAAAACTAATCTACGCGTTACAACGAACACGTGAGCGCGAGAATCACTAAAATCGGAGTGATTCCGTACGTGCAGCACACAGCACACGGACTGAGGCATGTACAGCGCGTCTAGAAGACTCGTCTGTATAATAGCGTTTTTGCGAAAACCCCCCGCGGCTACCTGTTGACGGGCTTCGCGTGGCGAGGCCTCTGTCCCGTTGCCCGAGGCGGAGCCGACAAGGCCCATGCGTTGGTGTCGTCTACACGAGACGACGGCGGGCTGGGATCCCACGCGGGCGAGTTCTTCGCGCCAAATCACGGATGCAGAGGAGAACGACAAGCTCGGAGGGGAGGGCGGAGGCAGGACAGAGGGACCTCTTGCTTGGCTGCTTGCTAGCTGCTCGGATCCCGGGCGACCGGGGGCGCAAGCGAAATGAAGCGACCGCCAGTAGCCCAGTACAGCACGGTGCACCGTGCGCGCTCGGATTTTTCCCGTGCGCGCCCTGTGCCAATACAGTTTCCGGTTACTTCCATCTCTTCAGGTTCCGGTTCCTCTTCTTGCACCGAATGCGACGAAAAAGAGGAAAGAGTGCTAGCCAATCTACGAGCACCTTGCCTTGTCAACACCATCTATGGTTTAAGCAAGAAAGGGGTGAGAAAAGTTCTAAAGACCTCGAAACCAGGTGA
>OAMR01000103.1:1439396-1454825 GCA_900205405.1 Echinochloa crus-galli
TACCAGTTTAGCTGCAATTCTGTGGAGTGGTTGAAACTGGTATCTTCTACACCACCATTTTTCTTTTTGGAAATCTTTATGGGCATTTCCTTTATGTTGTAAAGGTTGAGACTTGGGAGCAAAGATGTATGCGAGTATTTTTCATGATTTTTAGACGTAAAATGACTTTGTTTCCTTTTTTCACAAACCATGTCCTATCGTTTTGCTGTAACCTAGTAGTGCGGTAATTAAAGCCTAATTTTATAAAAAATAAAAATGGTGGCTTTTTATGTTGTAAAAATATGTATATACAAGTGCTATTCTACAACTTATTTTGACTAAAATAATTATTTAATGTGATATTTAAATTGATAAAAGGCTAGAAATTCCAATTAAATCCTAGAAAATTTATTTAAGCCTTAATAAATCCTAGAAAAATACAAAGGGTTGCTACAATTTAATTGTGATGAATTTTAGGGTGTTACAATTCTCACAAAAATTAGAAACATCTAACCATCAATTTAGCAGACTCTAATTACCTAGCCGTCGGATATATTGTCTTTTCTAAAAAATTACCCAGCACTACCGTTATAGAAATAGTAAGTAACCCCTGAATACATATCTTAATTACCTACTCTGTCATCTTAAGTCCACCGCCATGCATCTCAAACAAGAAAGGAAAACTCTGCTACCACGGTTGTGCCATAATTGTCCTTGACCTCTCTCGATTCTAGGATACAGCTGCAAAATCACAGAAGACTCTTCAAGCAGTATACTTGTGTTGTGCCATGTTCTCCTCGCATCTATCTATCCCAAAGTTCCCGTGGACATGACGCAGCAATCAAATGAGGGGTGCAAGGTTGAAGGTTCCCATGGCCTCCATCACCCGCTGTAATTTATCACCTCATGGCCAGGTGGCTGGTGCTGAGGTTTGTCGCAGTGAATCTACCCTAGATTATTTTTTACATACTTTGATGATGTGATGTTAAGGTTCTTTTTCTGTTCTGATCCCGATCAGGACAATGTTTTAAAGGCTCATATATAGCTTCTAAACATGCCAGCAGGTGATTTAATCATGTGTCACAGCTCACAAGTAGATCGAATCTGATGCTCCGCTGAATGTTTAACCACTCACCACTCAGTAAATATTAAATTTTACATTAGATAGCATGAACCAAAGAATTTGGTGTACCTAAATTTCTAAGTTTCTTTGGCTTTACGCTGTTCCAAGGATTTGTAATAAAATATGATATGTCTTAGGTAATTTATTTCTGAGAGGTGCAAATGCGATCAAGCAATCTACTCCTGTAAATTAAATAACAATATAATAGCTCTTATGGGCCAGTTCCAATAAATCATACTTGATAAGGTAAGCATATACAGAAACAGGAGCAGTTGGTGATGTACACCAAGATAGTGCGTAGAGAATATGAAATATTAGTCTATTTTTATCTGTGATTTTAAATAAATTGAGTCATTGCAGTTGCAACACGTGAATAGATGAAACCAAAATTCATTTTTGGGGGGACAAAGGCAATAAAATTCATTGAGAACTTAGGACATGAGCGTTTACAGGAAACATAGTCAGAAACCATGTCCTATCTCCTATATTATAGTTACTAGGGCAAAGAGATAACCACAAAGATTGGGAGGTTTAAAAGCTTTGTTTTCACTACCTTTAAGTTTATTTATGTTTTTACCTCAATTGATGCTTCTAAATTTTACAAAGCTATAACTTTTTGGTACTATGGTTTTCTACGATTTCTTCCTGACTCTTTTATATTTTCTTTGTATTTGAATAATATATTTTTGAAAGTGTATTATAAATTTATCATATATTTTTATTTTCTACAATCTGTAAAATAAAATCATTTAACATATGCAAATGCACAGAAGTTCTCTTTCTAGAAAAAATATATAATCCATACTATGACCACACATTTATAATACAAAGTATCATTCTATATGGCTCAACCGTGCAAATGCACAGGTTGGCGACTAGTTCTTTGCTAATTGGCACCTTGATGATGGGTCCCACCTTTAGCATACCCATCATATAGAACCCTTTGAGGAGGAGAAATTTATCACATGTTTTTCCTTATCCTATTCCACTTACATGCGAACCCACATGGTTATTATTATACCTTTTCTCTTCCAAATCACAGATCGCTTTGGTTTTTTTTTCAACAAATATAGATTATATTATGTATCTAGACATATGTAGTATGTCTACTGAAAACTGTCTTTTCCTGATCGTGGCCAATTTCCCTAAATGTTTTTTTGGACACGCACACGCATAGAGAAATAACCATACCCACAGGAAAATTCATATTTCCTTATCGATTTTGAAAAACACACATGAAAATTCACATGGCACACAAAAAAATGATACATTTTCTTGCGGGTATATAAAACACATAGGGAAATTCACATATATAAAGCACAAAGAAATTGCCCATTTCCTTGAAGGATGGGTAAAACACACAGGGATTGCATTTATTACCATGTGAGAAAACAACATACAAAGAAAATTACCAATGTATATTGAAATTTTAGTAAAATCTATCCTCTCTAACAATATTCAAGGTGATCAATAGCTAAATATATATCTTTTATGCAAAACTATTCTTTTTTACAATTTAGATGTATACCTAACAATGTATTGGAATCACTTAGCGTTTGAACTATACATGTGTTCTAGAAATGTTGTTTAAATTAACACAACATATATCAGAGTGTGTTCATGCATTTCTACACCACATGAAAATTTGTAATAAAAAATTCAAATGCTTGTATACTTTGCACTCTAGTTTTACAACCATTTTATGGATTATAAAATTTAATAATGCCCACATAAATTTTCAAATTTTGGCTGGAGACCAAAATACATTCTAATAATATCACCAAAAAAGTTTCATCATGAAAATTGAATTGAGTAAACAATGTGCTTCAATTTGGTGTTCATTTGAGGGCATATGTTTATAGTCAACTCTCTCCTCTATAGCAAGGCTACCAATGTTGCAAATAGCAGGCTATAGAATTTAGCGGAGTACATCTAAAAAAGCTATAGGGGCTATAGCGCAGCTATAGAGGAAGCTATAGCATTTAGTGGTAAGCGAAAAACTATAAAAATTTAGCCCTAAACATTACCAATTTTATGATTTTCAGCTCATATTTCGTAAGTACATGCAAACACTAGTGAATACATAAGGAAATGAGCCGCAATTCACAAGATATATCATAAATGGTACCTTGTTGTTCATAAATCACAAGTATATAAGTTCATAAGTCAAACATAGCTGTGTTAGCGGAGCTAAGCTATTGAATTTAGCGGGCTATTTCATGATATAGCGGAGTTAGCGGCATTAGCGGTAATATTTACAATATCGTAGCGTCAGTTGTCTCAAAAAGCTATAGCTGAGCTATAACGAGCTATTTGCAACCTTAAAGGCTACAACATTTGGTGCGCTTTGCACCCTATCATGATAACAGTTGAGGTAAGAAAAAGAAAATGTGGGATATGAGTACTACTGGGTCCACTATCAGAGGGGACGACAACCAATTTGATCCCACATTTGACAAGGTTGTGGATTGACTCAGATATGGCCCACAAGGAATCCCCGACTCAAGTTTTTTGGATTTCTAGATATGAGTTCTAAGAAAAAATTGAAGTTTCATACACTATCTCGCTTTCACGTGATATGCCTCTGAAAATGTTTAATGATTGCTAAACATTGGCTCATGTGGTTGATATAGGACTGTCGTTGCCTGAGACATGCAGGGATAAAAGTTGACGAGTAACTGGTAAAGGCCAGGTGAATGGTGTCATGCGGGGTCACAGTCTCCCAATTCAAACCTTATTAATGACGAAGAGAACAGCTACCAACTCCTTGACACATTCTCCTGCGGAACGCGCTCACGCAGTCACACACAAGATAAACATTACCAGTCCACTTGTTTTTCACGAGAATACGGCAACACGCTTCCATTCAAATATTCAGTTACTATGTCAGTACCAGTAGGCGATTTTATGGGTTTCATGGAATAGAATTCCTCCCTCATCCAGTCAAACTCCCTCCTCATCGTCTATGTATCCATAACAACTATATAATTGGTACCCACTAAAAGTCCCACCTCCTATTTCTCTCCAGATGTCTACGTCACCATTCACTGGTCTCTCAACATGCAAGCTGTCCACATCATCATCCACTAGAATTATGAATTTATTATGTCTTCTACTGATTTTCTGCGGCTATGCATTGTGTTAGTCTTTATGAGTATCATGCTATAAATTTCTAAGTAGTTACTCCCTCCTTCCTCGATTCTTAGGCGTATAGCGTTTTTCTGCTTTTTTCACGTAAATAAGGCGCGCTCCCTCGATAACCCCCATCGGCCTCGGTACTCCTCGTCGTGGTTACGAAGAGAATTAAATGCGGAACGAGGTGGGCTCTGGACTAGCGGGCGAGCTTGGGTTGTACGTGGGCAACGAAGCGACGAGGCTGCGACCATGATTGGCCCGTCCAAAGAATTGGTGCAACATTAAACAGGTCTGACTTCTGCCTTGGTCTCTGGACTCCTCCTTGGTACGCCTAAGAATTGAGGAAGGAGGGAGTATCTCTCAATAAAATGAATATATTTTCCTCTATATTGTTGTTTACAAAAAATATTGCAATATAATTATTTTAGTGTTTCTACTTTCAAATTGCGTCTTTAAATTTTGTATAAATTCTCGCAGCAACGCGCGGGGTACCATCTAGTTTTTTATAATGACCCTACTACATCATCAAATTTACTTATGTGACATAAAATTTAATCCATGTAAAACTCCCCATTGAGACCGGCATTATAGAAGCAAAATATTCTTGGACGAATACTTCAGATTATGGACTGTTTCTTGATCGAGTTGTTGGCGTAGCACTTTCAAGGATGAAGATGCATCACGGTGTCATAATTCTGACTCTTTCTATTTTGACCAAGATAATACAACCTTCATACATGATATACATATACATGCATGTCTATAAATACACGGCCTAATGGCGCCAATCAACAACACACACTCACACGTGTTGTTGAAAACATGGGACTCTATTCTTCATCACGTGCCCCTCTGGCCTCGGCACTGCTACTCTGCTTTTGCATGCTGTTTTCGGGAGTACATGGAGGATCTCGCAGGGTAAGCATGCCTATTAACAGTTCTTTCATCACTGGCTGCAGAGGTATTATGATACAAGTCGATTAAAGACGATGTTTCTGTAATCTAAATCCTAATAATCTGCTGCTTTTTAGCTTTATATCGTCTATCTAGGAGATGTGAAACATGGACACCCAAATGATGTCATGGCTTCGCACCATGATATACTCAGTAATGTTCTTGGAAGGTACGTACGTAGCCTCTTCGGCTAGGCATGCTGATTTTCCCCTTTGAGATGAGGGACACACGAATCAGCACCTTGTAGCTTAAATTTACTATCAATGCTTCTTTCTATAATCAATAAGCGATTAATCTTGTGTGGGTGTGTGTGAACTCGTAACTTTCAGCAAGGAAGATTCTTTGGCGTCCATGGTCCACAACTACAAGCATGGCTTCTCAGGCTTCGCAGCAATGCTTACTGAAGACCAAGCTAAGCAGCTTGCAGGTCAGTCTTTGTGCTCAAACAAAACAAGGCTTCCCCTTGTCATGTGCTCCTCAGTCTTGTGGTTGCTTTGTTCCACATCTAGCAATATCTGTGTCCTTGTCCGCTACAGATTTTCCAGAAGTCATTAGTGTCCAACCAAGCAGAACGTACAGGACGGCAACCACCCGAAGCTGGGACTTCCTTGGGCTGAACTACCAAATGCCAAGTGAGCTCCTCCACAGAAGCAACTACGGAGAGGATATAATCATCGGGGTTATCGACTCTGGTTAGTATAGTTACTTAGTACCCAACCACCAACACATTTCTTGTCCATGCTGATTAACTCCGGCCAGTCTGTTTGACTTCAATTTCCTTGTCGTCGGTGCAGGTGTCTGGCCGGAGTCGAGGAGCTTCAACGACCAAGGCTACGGGCCCGTGCCGTCCCGTTGGAAAGGTGCGTGCCAGGTCGGACAGGGCTGGGACCACGGCAACTGCAGCCGCAAGATCATCGGCGCACGGTTCTACACCGCCGGGATCGACGAGAAGGTCCTCAACGCCGGCGAGTACCTCTCGGCCCGGGACTACGGCGGCCACGGCACGCACACGGCCTCCACCGCGGCGGGCTCGGTCGTGGAGGGAGCCAGCTTCCACGGCCTCGCCGCGGGCGCCGCGCGCGGCGGGGCGCCCAGGGCCCGCGTCGCCGTGTACAAGTCCCTCTGGGGCACCGGCAGCGGGAGCGGCAACTCCGCCACCGTGCTCGCGGCCTTCGACCACGCGATACACGACGGGGTGGACGTGCTCTCGATATCGATCGGCTCCATTTTCTCCCAGGACTCGTTCGCCGCCCTGCACGCGGTGAAGAAGGGGATCACCGTCGTGTACTCGGGCGGGAACGACGGCCCAAGGCCGCAGACCGTGGCGAATACGGCCCCGTGGGTCATCACGGTGGCCGCGAGCACGATCGATCGCTCGTTTCCAACCGTGATCACTCTGGGGAACAAGCAGCGCATAACGGTACACAAACACAAACACCAGCTCCATCCAAACAAACAATCAATCAATCAATCAATCAATCAATCAATCAATCAATCAATCAATCAATCAATCAATCAATCAATCAATCAATCAATCAATCAATCAATCAATCAATCAATCAATCAATCAATCAATCAATCAATCAATCAATCAATCAATCACTCACTGCTAGTGCTAGCTCTTGCAGAAGCCGGCCTCTTATATATATACGTATATACATATAGGAAAATAAGCTGCTTACCAATTTTGCAGGGACAATCCCTCTACCACCATGGGAAGAACTCATCCAGGAGCATCTTCAGAAGTCTTGAATATGGAGGCTCGTACGTTAATTTGTTTCCTGTTTGAAATTTCCCTAACATGTCACAAAATCTTGAAGCTGAGCATTGTTTAATTTGTTTCTGCTGCTTTTCCGTAATTAGCTGCACGGCGAAGGCTTTGAATGGTACAGATTTGAAAGGAAAAACCGTGCTATGCTTTCCAGAAGATGGAAAACTAGCGCTGACCCCGCTCTCGGGATTCGGAAGCGCGTTGGTAAACATCGTAAAGGCCGGGGGTTCTGGTCTTATTTTCGCTCAATATACGACAGACATTCTAGGCGACACCGCTTATTGCGATGGGTTTGGCATTGCCTGTGTCCTTGTGGACCTTGACACCGGCTACCAGATTGAAGAATATTGGAACACAGCCGCGAGGTAAGACACTCTAGATCAACCAGAAAAAATACAAATTATTACTATATGCTCCGGTGAAATTCTTGTTCTTGAGTTCTGACTGTCTTAAGCAGCTCTCCTGTGGCAAAGATCGAACCAGCGCGCAGCTTTACGAGTAAAGAGTTTTTGGCTCCCAAAGTGGCAGCATTCTCCTCCAGAGGGCCACCAATCCACTATGCGGGTATTATCAAGGTACGGTGCCTACAGTAAAGTGTAAATATATGCTTTCTAGGCAGTTAGTACCGGGCATTAGGAAGCCGCCTCACTCCGCTCTTGCTTCCTCAACAGCCTGACATAGCTGCACCTGGAGTCAGCATCTTAGCAGCAAAGAAAGACTCCTATGTGGCTTCGTCAGGGACATCAATGGCTGCTCCACACGTAGCTGGCATCGTCGCCCTGCTGAAAGCTCTACATCCACGATGGTCTCCTGCTGCACTGAAATCCGCCATCGTCACCACAGGTAATTAGATCAAGCACAGGTTTTAGGGCAATTCGCAGGTGCATTGCCTTTTAATATTAGTAGACAGCTGGAAATTTGTACAGGCGGTTCAGCTCTGTGGCCAAACCAAGTGAAAAGATAAACAAAATTAAAGGTAGAGGAAACGGGGAAAACAACAACAACAACAACGACCTCGCTTCATTGGAACCACTGTAATAAAGCTTTAGAGGACAACTTCTAAAGTCATGAATAATTGATCGACTAGGTAGTGTTATAACTTCTAAACTCATGGTTATACAGCATTACATGTGTCTTATCTCTGTTTCATTTTGCATGGTGAAGCATCTGTAACTGACGAGCATGGCATGCCAATACTAGCGGAAGGATTGCCTCGAAAGATCGCTGACCCATTTGACTATGGAGGTGGGAACATCAACCCTAACAGAGCAGCTGATCCTGGACTTATTTATGACATCGATCCGAATGATTACAACTACTTCTTTAGCTGCACTGTCATGGAGACTTCTGAAGACTGCAATGCAACACCGGTACCTGGTTATCTCCTGAACCTGCCATCCATCTCCGTTCCAGACCTAAGGTATCCGATTAGTATATCCAGAAAGGTCACAAACGTTGGCGAGGTCGATGCCGTTTACCATGCTGCAATTGAGAGCCCCGCTGGAGTCAAGGTCGAAGTTGAGCCGTCTGTTCTTGTGTTCGATGGAGCAAACAAAGTGCAAACGTTTCAGGTCAAGTTATCACCTATGTGGAGGTTACAAGGGGACTACACATTTGGTAGCATTACGTGGTACAATGGTAAAAGAACAGTGCGAATTCCAATTGCAGCCCGGATCACAGTTCATGATTTCTTTGCGGATGTTGCATAACAAGGGTGAAATATGAAGGCGATATCATACATTTCTTTTACTTTTTGAAGGAACTATCATAGAGTTTTGACTTTTGAGCACTGTCGAGAAAACCAAAAAGAAATGGCAAGTCTTATTTTAGCTTTACTTGTAATTTTTTCTTACTGGGATCAGCCAAATAGCTAGCATCATTGCGCAAGCTAAATTTGAATAAAGTAGTGTGTGCTGTGAATCATAATAACTATGTCAAAATGCAGTTGTAATGTTGTATCATGTACAAGTGCTTTCCATTGAAACTATACTTGTATTTGTTGTTATTCAACCATAGTAGCTTTCAACTGTTGTATGGAATCAGCACTACATAAATAAATGTTACTCCCTTCAGTCATGAATACTCGACGTCGCTGGCTTTCGTTCTATGGTCTCTTAGTGGACTTCGGTTAGTATTTTTTTTCTTTTTTATAGAGAAAAGTCTAATTTGCACCCTCCAAATACCACAGTAGTCCGATTTTCGACCTTTAGCTACGAAAGGGGATAACAATAGCCATTCAACTATCAAAATAGTACAAATTTGGTCTTTGGGTGGTTTCAATGGTGGTTTTGTGTTTTCCAGAAATTAATAAAAAATTGATATAATCTCAAAATACATAAATAATTTAATTTAAATAGTTAAAATATGAAACTAGTACTAAAATGTTTTCTAAAAGTGTAACCTCTCCACTGGATCTATGTTTAGAGTTATTTGGTTCTAACTTGTTCATGTTACTAGTGTTGGAGTTATTTGTTTTCTTTTAAATAATCATTAGGAACAAATAAGATGAAAATAGAGCACCAATAAATAGGATGAACTTTAGAAAAATTTTGTTACTGGTTTCACAATTTTTGGATAAAAAATGTATTAGTTGAACGACCCTCTTTGCAGAAGAACCGGACACTCCAGCAAGTATGACGGCTTCTTGCATTTTCTAGTCGGATAAAGGTCCAAGAAGTTGAAACCCACATGGATCAAAAGTTGAATGGCACGTAGAACGCAGAGCAATGGTTGGGTATCTACTCCATTACAGCTACGATCAAAATTGCGAGAGAAAACAATAATACTAAAATCAGCTATTTTCGAATCACGCCGAAAAGTTTCCCTTTACTTGGCTGAGCCTTGAGGAACTACTGCGTAGTCCATCCACACCCAGATCAGCTTTTTTTTTGAGATTAACACCCAGATCAGCTTTTTTTTTTTTTTGAGGAGAACACCCAGATCAGCTAACACGCGAGCCTGCGACGTTCAACACCCACCCCCTCTCTACAGGCCGAATCGCTGTTTCTGGCCCACAAAGGCCCATCACTCGAGATCCATACGAAAATATCTAAGTACTTTACACTTCAATCCCTTTAAATATTATGTTTTACATAACATCGCAGTCAAACCACTCGGCGAGGAGAGCTGCATTCGGCAACAGAACACTCATCTCCTCGTCGGGTCGAAATGCAAAGTAGCGCCTCTCCGGAAATGGTATAAAAGCCGTGCGCCGCTGCCCAAACCCACCCTAAACCCTCCGGTCCCCGACCCGACCGGAACCCTACCCGCGCCGCCGCCAGACCACCCCCGCTCCTTCCCCCTTCCACCTCTCCTCGCGCCGCCGCCCGTATCTCCTGCGCTCGGTAAGGAACCCTAGCCCCTGATTGCTTGATCGAATCTCTCGTTCTGTTCCGCGGGGTCATGGCGCCGTCTCGAGCGCTCGAATCCGATTGTTCCTTCTCTCTATTCGGTCCATTTCGCCGAGGGTTTGCCTGCTTGCCGTGTACGTGGTGGAGCGCGAGTAGCTTTTCGTGTTGATTTTTTTTTTCAAATATGTTATCTTGCTTGTATGTGCCGACTAGTTACCACGAACATGGAGATTTTTTTTTGTTTCCCAGTCCGTTAACATGACCAATTGCTACCACGAGTGTAGTGTGTAACTTTCATTTTCCAGTATTTTAACGTGTGCCTCCTGCCTTTGTTATGATGGATTCATGCGGGATATTGTATTTTTTAATTATATGATTGTGTTCTGTTATGCATTATTCTTAATTCAGTGCCCCTATTTTCCGTAGAGATTAGCCGAGACATTATGGACAAGTCAAGCAAGAAATCCGGTGTTGAGGTCGCGCCTGCTGCTGTCTCAGTTCCAGAGGGGAAATCTGGAAAGAAGGGTACTGTTTTGCTAAGCTATGGAATAATTCTTTGATAAGTTTGTCTCACAGGCATTGTATTTAGTTTAGTCACCCCGTGGTGTGACAACAGTTTTTAATCTGAATGAACAGGGAAGAGAAATGCTGAAGATGAGATTGAGAAGGCTGTCAGTGCCAAGAAGCAAAAGACTGTACCTGTAAAGGCTGAGCCAGTGAAGAAGCAGCCCCCTCCAAAGAAAGTTGAGAGCAGTAGCTCTGAGGAAGATTCTTCAGATTCCGAAGAGGAGGTACCTTTTGGCCTTCATTGATATGCACTAGAACACTACAGAGAGCTGTTTTTTTTTCTATGGCATTAGTGCAGCTGTGTTGTTAGAGTTCCTCTCAAGCTTAATGATAAACTAGTGTGTGGAGGGATCTTGGTGTTCTTTTGATTTCTATTGGCAACTTACTAGAAAAAGAAAATCTTTGCAGGTTAAGGTCCAGCCGAAGAAGGTTATTCAACCAAAGAAAGGTACACAACCTGCTAAACAGGAGTCCAGCGATGATAGCAGCGATGAGAGCTCCTCAGATGATGTAAGTATCCAATTTCTTTTGACCCCTTCTTTCTTACCAACATTATCCATACTGATTTTTTTTGTTCAATGAAGGAACCTGCAAAAAAGCCAGCTGCTCCTTCAAAGAAAGCCCCAGCTGCCGCTAGCAGCAGTGATGACAGCAGTGACAGTGATGATAGCAGTTCTGATGAGGAACCTGCAAAGAAGCCCACTGCCGCTACAAAGAAGCCTGTTGCAGTGGTTAGTAATGGTTCCAAAAAGGTTAAGTCTGACAGCAGCAGCTCTGATAGTAGCTCGGATGAAGAATCTGACGAGGATGAAGTAAGTATTCGTTTCCTGTTTTATATTCAAACGCGAATCTTGAATGGTTTCCTCACTCTTGGTCTGCTCAGCCTATCTTTGTTCATGTGCTTATTGTGTATAAATTGCGTGCTTTTGTGGATTATTATCCTGTATGTATCAAATACTACATTGTTTCAAGGTTGTTTATTGATTGAGTTATACGTTTTTTCATAAGTACTGTATTTGTTATGTTCCATGTTTTAAAAATGTACCCATCTGCCACAAGCTAAGTGGTTGTTCACAAGTAATACATAAATGAAATAATACCGTCTTAACTAAGAAATGTCCTGAGAGCCCCTCCCTGGGTTAAGGTAAAGAACATTAAGGTCAAGTTTTGCTGAATTAATGTTTTCTGTTTCTTTGTAAAACTAAACAACTATAATTTTCATATGTTCCAATGAAAAAGAGAAAAGGACACATAGTTAGATCCGTGTACTTTTGCACGATCAGACAACACTTTCCGGAATATGTGGTACTGCAGTCGCTGAATCAATCTTACCTAAGCTTCTTTTTGCCTTTTTTCACTGGCATTTGCTCCTTTTTCTTGCTTTTCAGAAGCCGTCGACTCAGCTAAAGAAGCCTCCAGTTGCCTCTGCACAAAAGAAGACCCAAGAGTCCGATAGCTCTGACAGTGATTCTGATGATGAATCAGATGAGGTGATCTACTTGTCCCTTGATTTTATCACCTATGTTTGTTCTTTCTTTACAAAAAATCGTTCGTTGTTTACAAAAAATCGTTCTTTGTTTACAAAAATAGTTTGCCAGCTGTAGTCCTGACATGAACCATATCTGCAGGATTTGCCCGTTAAAGCCCCAGTAGAAGCCAAGAAAAAGGAAGAATCTAGTGACAGTTCTGATTCTGAAAGTGATTCTGAGTCCGAGGATGAGGTAATCACCTTACTACATAAGTCGCTAAAGGCTTCATACTTAAAATACCTTTCTAATACAGGCTACATTTTCTATCTGCCTCCAGGATAAGAATGCTAAAACAGTACAGCCTGCCAAGGCTGCTGCACCTAAGAAGAAAGAGGAATCTAGTGGTAGGTCAGAATCTGATTCTGAGTCAGATTCGGATTCTGATGAAGTAGGTGTCACTTTTTTTGGGTCTTGTTAACTTTCTATGGTTCAATTTTTAAATCCATCTCCATTGTCTTTACAGCCTGAAAAACCTAATATCGCTGCAAAAAGGCCTCTAGCAACAGAAAAGAAGAGCGGACAAGTATGCCTTCTCTTAATCTTGTGTCTTTGACTCGTAATTGGTGCCCACTTTACAAGGCATATTTTGGTTTGAAAAGTCAAGGCTTGACTCCAGTTGTATCAATTGGATCATATTTTGATATGCCATGTTGATTTACTAGCAGCTTGCGTTGTATTATAACTGAAATTAAACGTAAAAAGATATACTTTTGAAGACTTTCATATCACAATACACCTATGGGAGTACTTTCAATTGTCTCTATGCTATACATAATATATTTCTGTGACTCGATACAAACTGTTTTTTCCCTCTTCAGTCCAGTGATGAATCTGATGATAGTTCTGATGAGAGTTCTGATGAAAGTGATGAGGAGCCTCCTCAGAAGAAGCCTAAGGTACTGTTTCTTCTTGTCCACTCTACTGTCTACCATCTGAGGATTTTGTTTCAACAGTTTACTGTTTTTATCTGAAGAACTCTGCACCTTCTGGTGCTGCAAAGACTGCAACTAAGGTTGCAAAGAAAGAAAGCAGCAGTGATGAAGAAGATGAAAGTTCGGACGAAAGCTCTGATGACGATGAACAGGCTAAAACTCCGCAGACAAAGTCGACACAGAATGAAGTATTTCTACCATCTAAACTACATTCTTTAATTTGGCTGATTCATATTAAATGGATGTTTGACAAGTGTATTGTTTCTTGCAGCCCAAAACTCCTGCCAAAAATGAAAGTCAGGCTACTGGATCAAAGACTCTTTTTGTTGGGAATTTACCCTATGCTATAGATCGTGACCAAGTGTAAGTATGATAAATGTGCAAGTTCCTTTTTCTTTTTAAATGTGTTGCCACTAACACCTATTTTCCACATCCTGTAGTAAGCAATTTTTTGAGGAGGCTGGTGAGGTTGTAGATGTTCGTTTGTCTACTTTTGAGGATGGGAGCTTCAAGGGCTATGGTCATGTTGAGTTTGCTACAGCTGAAGCTGCTCAGAAGGTGAAAAATGTGCTTGACTATTTTATTACTTGATATATCTTAGTTAAACTGTTGCACCTTGCTGTGTTGCGCTCGTTCAATTTGTTGCCAACAGGTTCTAAAACTAAATGCAACGACACTTTCTCCTTTTCAATGAAGGAGCCGCTTTCAGCAAGCCTAATTCCTCGGCATTCAGGCTTTCCTCTGCTTCTCAGTTGTCCGTGTCCGTGTCGGCGTGTCGTGTCCTTGTGATGGGCTACCCTGCGAAAGGGGGCTTATATGTCGCCCAACTTTGGCTCATGTGGAGACATTACTCGGATTTCAATTCCAAAGGATTATGAAAGTGGTGAATGCAAAGGGTCAGTTGCTTGTCACATATCAAATCTTTACACTTAGGGGTTAAGGGGCTTGTCTCATGAATGCTTTAATACTTAGGTTAACGACCTGTTTTGGGGCACAGGATTTGGGAAGAACTGTTTGAGGCTATTTATATGTATATTTTGAATAGTTGTCATTGACGTGAGCCTTTGCTTGGTTTTTGCAGGATGGCATACATGGATTTCAAGGACCCGGATTCCTTGAACAAAGCATATGAGCTGAATGACACTAAACTTGGTGGCTACAGCTTGTATGTTGATGAGGCGAAGCCTAGACCTGATAACAGTGGCTTCAGCGGTGACAGGCGTGGAAGTTTCAGTGGAAGAGGAGGGAGAAGCGACAGGGGCCGAGGTGGTGGCCGTGGACGTGATGGAGGACGCGGGCGTGGATTTGGAGGAAGGGGTGGAAGGGGTGACAGAGGCCGTGGGGGCCGTGGCACACCGTTCAGGCAGAGCGCTGGTACACCTAGTACAGGTAAACTCTACTGTTATCTCAGCAGAAAATTGCTTCCGGTGATATTTTTTTGGGCTGCTTGATTTGTATCAACTGTCAGAACTGACTTGCCTTGAGCTGCGTTTGTTGTGTCTGCTTGATTTGGAACTGCTGTTCTTACATGTGGTTCAAATTTTGCAGGAAAGAAGACGACATTCGGCGATGATTGAGTGAAGATTGTGCTTTGGTGCTATAGTGAAATGTGAACACCTATAATGTACTCTGAGACTTCTGTTATATGTTCTATTTGGGGTCGTGCTGCTTGTTTTGCAATTTTGACAATCTTGAACATCTTTACATATTTGGAGTTATCAAATTATCTCGTGGACGTGATTGGTCACGGTACTTTTGGAATGCATCTTATAACATTAGTGCAATGTCGTTTATTCACTTTGGCCTTTGTCAATGTTGCGTGGTCCTGCAAGGGTTTTTTGAGTTGTGACATTCGGCTTCGGCGATCATTATGTTTGCCTTTCTTAGCCCTTGTTTAGTTTCTTAAAAGACCTCAAAAATTCACTATGTAAAAAGAAGATTTTTTATCATATTAAAATATCAGTACATGCATAGAGTACTAAACGTAGATGAAATTAAAAACTAATTGTATATTTTTGTTGTATTTTATGAGAACATTCCGAGTCTAGTTAATCAATGTTTGGATAATGTTTTGTAAATACAAACACAA
>OAMR01000103.1:1455383-1465705 GCA_900205405.1 Echinochloa crus-galli
TGCGCTCGTTCAATTTGTTGCCAACAGGTTCTAAAACTAAATGCATCGACACTTTCTCCTTTTCACATTTTAGGCACTTGAATATGCTGGTCATGACCTGATGGGACGGCCTGTCAGGCTTGACATGGCCCTCGAGAGGGGGGCATACACTCCTGGCAGCGGGTAATTCTCTATCTCAGTATCTTTGGTGGTTCTCTTATCAGGAATGGTTTTCTTTTGTTGTTATCAGTATATGGCCTGAGTTTTGTGTTTTGCTTAGGAGGGACAACAGTTCTTTCAAGAAGCCTGCTCCAAGGTCAGGCAACACTGTATTTATTAAAGGCTTTGACACATCTGGTGGAGAGGACCAGGTATGTTTAAAGTTCTTTTGTTATGATTGTGTTTCTGTTTTCTGGAACAATTGCTCTCTATATTACATCTGATGTTATTTCTTTGCCAGATCCGCAGTGCTCTTGAAGAACATTTTAGCTCATGTGGACAGATTACTCGGGTTTCAATTCCAAAGGATTATGAAAGTGGTGAATGCAAAGGGTCAGTTGCTTGTCACATATCAAATCTTTACACTTAGGGGTTAAGGGGCTTGTCTCATGAATGCTTTAATACTTAGGTTAACGACCTGTTTTGGGGCACAGGATTTGGGAAGAACTGTTTGAGGCTATTTATATGTATATTTTGAAAAGTTGTCATTGACGTGAGCCTTTGCTTTTTTTTGTGCAGGATGGCATACATGGATTTCAAGGACCCGGATTCCTTGAACAAAGCATATGAGCTGAATGACACTAAACTTGGTGGCTACAGCTTGTATGTTGATGAGGCGAAGCCTAGACCTGATAACAGTGGCTTCAGCGGTGACAGGCGTGGAAGTTTCAGTGGAAGAGGAGGGAGAAGCGACAGGGGCCGAGGTGGCGGCCGTGGACGTGACGGAGGACGCGGGCGTGGTTTTGGAGGAAGGGGTGGAAGGGGTGACAGAGGCCGTGGGGGCCGTGGCACACCGTTCAGGCAGACCGCTGGTACACCTAGTACAGGTAAACTCTACTGTTATCTCAGCAGAAAATTGCTTCCGGTGATATTTTTTTGGGCTGCTTGATTTGTATCAACTGTCAGAACTGACTTGCCTTGAGCTGCGTTTGTTGTGTCTGCTTGATTTGGAACTGCTGTTCTTACATGTGGTTCAAATTTTGCAGGAAAGAAGACGACATTCGGCGATGATTGAGTGAAGATTGTGCTTTGGTGCTATAGTGAAATGTGAACACCTATAATGTACTCTGAGACTTCTGTTATATGTTCTATTTGGGGTCGTGCTGCTTGTTTTGCAATTTTGACAATCTTGAACATCTTTACATATTTGGAGTTATCAAATTATCTCGTGGACGTGATTGGTCACGGTACTTTTGGAATGCATCTTATAACATTAGTGCAATGTCGTTTATTCACTTTGGCCTTTGTCAATGTTGCGTGGTCCTGCAAGGGTTTTTTGAGTTGTGACATTCGGCTTCGGCGATCATTATGTTTGCCTTTCTTAGCCCTTGTTTAGTTTCTTAAAAGACCTCAAAAATTCACTATGTAAAAAGAAGATTTTTTATCATATTAAAATATCAGTACATGCATAGAGTACTAAACGTAGATGAAATTAAAAACTAATTGTATATTTTTGTTGTATTTTATGAGAACATTCCGAGTCTAGTTAATCAATGTTTGGATAATGTTTTGTAAATACAAACACAAACGAAATGATACGGTATGTACGGATTCCGTATTTCAAATTGGGAAGGCCTCGAAATCTAACGGTACGTACGGATTCCGTATTGGGTCGGTTGTGGTGGCAAAAGATTTTAAAATTAGTTATTATAATTTCAAGGATGGGGCTCCGATGCCCCCTGTGTTGGTACGGCTCAAAATTGTGAATCTTCTTGATTAAAATATATGTGAAAAAAGTGTCTTACGAAGTTTGGTGGATCATGTCTTTCGGTGGAGTTAGAAGCCATTTTGAAAAAGTGTTACCAAAACCGTTTCTCCTATATAAATTTAGAGCATGTCCAACAGTTTAAACAGCTACTGGCTATTTAACATATAAAGACACTAAATTTAAATAGACAGCTCTACAATGGACTGTCTATTTATGTGGTAATAAATATACGCTCTGAGCACGGACTAAAGCAGTAGATAAGACAGTAGACACAACCCTCTCTCTTTCTTTATTAAATAATGGCCATATCAGCTTATTTTACGTACGTGGTAAATAAAAACAGCTGTTGTATGTGGATTGTACGTGACCTTAATTATCTAATATATAGACAATCAATCTGATCGCAATTATTGCGAAGTTCAGGAGCATTTTCGTAATTAGCATGCGGGGTGGGGGGAAGAAGCCACGTAGAGCCTCTTTTGGGCTCCGCAAGCGGCAAGCCTAGTGCGAATAGGACGGCTTCTGGGGTGCTCCTTGGCCCGAGCCGTTTTTTAGCAAAACCTTTGGTACAGCTTCAGCAGAAGCCGCTGAAGGAGCCGCTTTCAGCAAGCCTAATTCCTCGGCATTCAGGCTTTCCTCTGCTTCTCAGTTGTCCGTGTCCGTGTCGGCGTGTCGTGTCCTTGTGATGGGCTACCCTGCGAAAGGGGGCTTATATGTCGCCCAACTCTACAAGTAGCAGTAGGATTGTGGCGTGGCGTGTCTTCCGATCCATTCTAGCATTTCAATTTCTACCATATTAACCAATCTGCCAGTTCTACTTGCAAACATTCACCGAACAATCCAATCTTGGAGGCCGGAGCCTGCTTCTATTCTACACAAATGCATCCCACTATCCATGCGAACCAGTCAGGTCACCCACCCTTATCGCGGCGAACGGCCTGTCCAGCGTCGTCGTCGTCATCCTCCGCGCCGAGAGCTCCTGCGCGACGTCCCGCATGGTCGGCCGGGCCTCGGGGTCCTCCCGGACGCACGCCAGGGCCACCACGAACGCGAACACCACCTGCTCGGCCACCTTCCCCGCCGGCGGGTCCAGCCTCTGATCCACCGCGTCCTTGAGCAGCAGCGACACGCCGCCCCGCTGCTCCTCGGGGAGCCGCGAGTGCAGCGCGCCGATCAGCTCGCCCGGGTGCGTCCCCATCAGGATCTCCAGCGCCACCACCCCGAAGCTGTACACGTCGCACTTGGTCGTCACCCTCAGGTACGCCAGCTCTGCGCCCAACAGCACACCATCCCCATGCCAGATCAGTCAGTGAGCAGCAACGCATTGCGCAAGCTGAAACCATCACGAACACGCGGTATATATCCTTAATACCTGGCGCCATGTAGCCGTAGGAGCCGGCGGCGCTGGTGCAGCCGGAGCGGCCGGGGGCGAGGAACCTGGCCGTGCCGAAGTCCGACACCCGGGGCTCGAAGTCCAGTCCCAGCAGCACGTTGTTGACGGACACGTCGCGGTGGATCACCGGCGGCGAGCAGTCGTGGTGGAGGTACGCCAGCGCGTGCGCGACCCCGCCGACCGCGCGCGCCCGCGCCGCCCAGTCGAACCACTCGCAGCTCCGGCCACCGCCGGCGCCGGCCCCGTACAGCACCTTCCCGAGGCTGCCCCGCTCCACGAGCTCGTACGCCAGGTACATGCGCCCGTCCACGGCGCAGCAGAACCCATGGAGCCTCACGATGTTCCGGTGCCGGACGCGCGTCAGCGCCCGCACTTCGCTCTCGAAGCTCCTGCTCCTCTCGCGCGCGCCCGCGGCGGTCTCCGACGCGTCCAGCCGCTTCACGGCGAGGCTGTGCCCGCCGGGGAGGTCGGCGCGGTACACGCTCCCGAAGCTGCCCCTGCCGATGCAGTAGGCCTCGTTGAAGTGCTCCGTCGCCGCCAGGATGTCCCGGAACGAGAACTCCCCGTCCTTGCCCCATATGGAAGCCGTCAGCGCCGCCGTCGCGCTGCCGCTCGCCGTCGTGTCCGTGCTGTCCCGACCGTTCCGCCGCCTCCTCCTACTGGCCACGACACACGCCGCCGTAACGACGGAGGCCAGCAGCGCCGCGGCGGCGACGACGGTGGCGGTGACGATGATGATCCGCCGCCTCACGACGTGCCGTCTGGAGGCACCTAAACGACAAGGATCCAGGCCGGCGACGTCGCCGCACAGGCCCGGGTTGCCGCTGAGATCCAGCTCCTGCAGCGAGGCCATCTTCCCGAGCAGAGCCGGAACTTTTCCGGTGAGGTTGTTGCGGCTCAGGTTCAGGTGCCACATGTGGGCAAGTCCGGTCAGCTCCTCCGGCACGCCGCCGTCGAGACGGTTCCCGGACAGGTCCAGCCGCAGCATCCCGGTGGCGTTCCCCAGTGTCAGAGGGATTTGTCCCGACAGCATGTTGCGACTCAGATCCAGCTTGAGCAGAGGCAATAATCCACCGAGCTCCGGCGGTATCGTGCCGGTTAAACGATTCGACGCGAGGCTCAAGTCTTCCAGTGCAGTCAGGGCGCCGTAACTGGCCGGAATCGCGCCGGTGATCTTGTTGCCGTCCAGGTGCAGGTACGAGAGGCTCTTGAACTCAGCCCAGTGCTCCGGGAGCTCGCCGTCGAACGAGTTCCCGGACACGTCAAGGTAGTACAGGTCAGGATGATGCGATCCGAAGATCTCCGACACGTCGCCGGACAGCCGGTTCCGTGCCATCCGGAACCGCACCAGCCTGGTGAAGTTGCGGTAGCAGGCGGGGACGGCGCCGGAGATGGCGTTGTCGTCGACGGCGATGTACTGCAGGCGGGCGGCGCTGTTGCAAAGCCCAGGAGGCAGCCCGCCGGAGAAGTTGTTGTTCGACATGCTGACCATCGAGAACCGGCCGTTCCGGCCGAAATCCGGCGGGATGGCGCCGGAGAATCGGTTGTCGAAGGCGATGAGGCCGAGGAGGTTGGGCAGCCGGGCGAGCCCGGGCGGCAGTTCTCCTTCCAGCTTGTTGGTGCTCACCGACAGTCTCTGCAGCGCCTCCATGTTCCCCATCTCGTTCGGCAGCCGGCCGGTGAGCTTGTTGTCGTACAGTCTCAGTACCCTTAGGCTCGTGAGGTTGCCGATCGTCCGGGGAATCTCGCCGGAGAACTCGTTCTCGGAGAGGTCCAGCACCTCGAGGCTCGTCAGCATTCCGATGACCGGCGGGATCGCGCAGGAGAGGTTGTTGGACGCCAAGGAGAGGAGCTCCAGCTTCGATGCCGCCGCGACCTCCGGGGGTATCTCGCCGGTGAAACGGTTGCCATTCGCCTGAAACACCCTGAGATCGGCCCACGACGTGAAGTAGTCCGGCAGTATCTCGCCGGCGAGCATGTTCTTGGAGACGTTGAACTCTTGTACTTTGGTCAGCTTGGTTAGCAACAGTGGAAGCCCCCCGGAGAGCTTGTTTCCGGCGAGGCCGATGATGGTCAGGTTGGTGCAGAGGCTGAGCTCGCTTGGAATCGTTGACTCCAGCTGAGTGAGGCTGATGTTGAGGTGCTCCAGGGAGAGGAGCTTGCCGAGATCAGCAGGAATGGTGCCGCCCAACGGGTTGCTGGACAGCTCGAGCTCCCGTAGCCCGGTGACGTTGCCGAGCGCCGCCGGTATGCCGCCGGTGAGATTGTTAGAGCCGAGGACAAGACTCTTGAGCTTCGTCAGGTTCACCAGGGTCGCCGGTATTTCGTCGGAGAACTGGTTGGACGAGAGGTTGAGGTGCTCGAGGGTCGGCATGTACGCCGGCAACGTCGCCGGGATCGTACCCGACAGGTTGTTGTTCGACAGGTCCAGGGACCTGACGCTGAGCAGGGGCGCCGGCGCGGACGTGTTCGACGAGAAGAACCGCCCCGTCAGCGCGTTGAAGCTGAGGTTGAGGCTGGCGAGCCTGGGCAGGGACGCGAGGTCCAGCGCGCCGAGCGTCCCGGCGAGGCCCGCGCCGGCGACGTCAACACCCACGACGCGGCCGAGGGGGTCGCACGACACGCCGCGCCACGAGCACGGCGCGGCGGAGCCGTTCAGCGACCACGAGGCGAGGGCGGCGGCGGGCGCGAGGCTGTCCTTCCACCTCGCGAGCGCCTCGGCCTCGCCATGAGCCGACTCCGCGCCGCGCGGGGAGAGCGGCGGGACGAGCAGCAGGAGCAGGAGAGCGCGCCGCCATGGCGTGGCGGCTCGACAGGGACGGCGCGCGGACGCTCCCGCCGCGTGGCGCGCCATCGATTCCCCGGCAGAATCTGCGCAGATGCCGAAACGCGGCTGAATTGGGCGCGGCGAACGCGGGAGCCTGCAGCGCAGACACCGACCAGCCGACCAGGAGTTGCTACAGGAATTGTGCGCGCTCCTGTCGGAGCGCAGCAGTGGCCATGGCGGCGAGCGCTGCATCGTTTCTGAAGAGTTGGTGGACGCATAGGCTATATAAGGGGCGTCACTGTTTATGAACGATGTGCCCATGGAACCTGACAAAATGCGGCATCACTGCGGCGATTTGACCGTGATATATTCTCTCCAAACTTATGTTTCAAATATTTTATATTTCAGAACTTGTGTGTCACTTTTACTGGGTTCATATATAAAATGGATGCAAATCGTATTGAATATTTCCCAATGCAGCGACAAATCGCCTCTCGGTCTCCATGTCGTTCTTATGATGGAGACTTAAGCAAATATTTGTTGTAGTGCGTATGGCCACCCTGTTCTCCTTTGGTGTGTGTGTGTTGTGTTCATTTTTTAGTCAATGAGCAAGGGACGAAACTATACCTCCACGGCGTGGCAAATGGGACTTTTATCGCAATACAGCGTAAATGCAAGCGCTCATACAGAAGAATGAAGCTATGCACACCTTATTCATATGAGTATCTCCCCATAACTGAGCACTCTAATCTTAAAATTGACAAAGTCAACACAAACATCCCACTGTTAATGGACATATTGCTTGATAAAAAGACAACGATGTTAATTTTTTACAGTAAATAAATCAAGTAAAACACAAGCATACGTGCCAAATTTAGGAGTCATCATTATTGATAGACAAGTCGCCTAAACAACATTAGTTCATGAAATAAATGTAGGAAACTCTCAAGCCCCGTGCTCGAATAAATCACGTCAAGGAACTTAGTCACCTAAGCTTCGCATAGCACTTGACTAGTGTTAGAAAATAGGAACACAAGATAGGAACGAGGCTAGGATAGCCCCATGTGCTATGAGAAATCTTAGAGACTATTCTCTCTATGATACGTCTAAATCCATAATTATCCTCAAAAATTCTAGCAAGAGTGTAGGTTTGAACCATATGGTTGCGGGCTTGATAGCCTGGTCTGCTGGCCAACCCGTTTCTTCCCCCTCCCCTATAAGTTTATAAAACTTATGATGGGTTACATCAAGATATCCCAAAACGCGTTAAACATTAAAGCTCATGCAAAAAAGAAAATGATTGACATCACAGGCTAAGGCGCTAACCATGTGGAACTGGACAAATTTCTCTTATCCTCGAATGAATACCACAAGTCCTGCCTTTGTTTAAAAAAGTAAAGGAAGAACGAAAAATCGCCAATATGTACACTGTTTTATCTGAACTGCATATTAGCCGTGTGATTCCTCCATTGTACGGCTCAGTGGCTCACCACCTGTGGCCTTTCGTTCCCATAGGCTGGTGGCCATAGCTGGAGCCTCTGGAACGCTGAGAAACCGGAGGACTTGTTCGTACATGCCTGCATCAGCCCATGGGCCACAGCCACCTCACTTGTAGCTCTGCTGTAGTGTATCCTGCAACTTGCTCCTTTTCAGCGCCTCCTAATCCAGCATACCGGTTCAGACCCGGTAGCCTGACTCCGATCCCCCCAAATCTAACGTCGAGCCCTCATCGTGTTGGTTCATCCGGCTGGTCCTTGTCCAAGGCCTGTCAATGTCATGGTTGTTGCAGCAACACGGTGTCTTGATCCATGTTTATATAATTTTGATAAGTTTTTTTTTCAAAATATCAATACAGACACAAAATTTACCTGCATTATTAGTTGATGTCTTGACCCATGTTCATTAGGCCAGTGTATATGCCTTTTCTGCGCACCGAGGTCAGCGCGTTTGTGTCTTCTCTAATGGTTTTACTGGCTGGAGTGCACTGGATGTATGTATGGTGCACGGTAACCTTGAGTTATTTATACTATATATATTTGCAAAAGCCGCGTCTACGTTGCCTTGGCTCGGGCTCTAGCTAGGATGGTTCCAACGAGCAAAAAGGTCAATCAGATTTTGAATTGGCAAGCGGATAATCAACTCTGCAAAAATTGTGGGAGTAGGTGGGTATCCATGTACTGTGCTGTTTGGTTCAAGGATCGTTAAGGCAAACCGGCAAACGTAAAGGAATCAATCGCAGCGGTAATAGAAATGGATTCGGTGTTTACTCGATTCGTTTGTAAATAGTGCCAGCAAAATTTAGATGACTTGTCGGCGTCTCTTCCCAATCCACACGCTAGGCGCGTGCATGCGTGGACGGCGCAATCTGATTGATTACAGGCGGGTGTGAGCGGTATCACTGTTCTACTGTTCCGTATCGCTTTACAGTGTGATCCTACTGAAGAATCAAAACAAAAAAGATATAACGGTATCAGATAACCTCTAATCAGGTCACATTACAGTAAACCAAACCAAACGGTATCATATATGCTTGCACAGTTTGTTTTTAGAACGTGCGTAGCACGTTTTTCATTAAGAAGAAAGAGAATGTTATTGTTTACAAAGGCATTACGAGCTGCAGCAAAGAGCGAGGAGGACAAAAAAAAGGTAAAAACTAAAAACTAAACTCTAAAAAGCGTAACCAAGCTGATGAAGCCCGCTGTAGCCCACACCCTGGCCTCCTCCAAAATCAAAGGGGCTAAGGCCACCGGCATGAGTGCAGCCCGATCATGCACCCTCCTATTACGCTCCTTCCAAAGCGACCAAGCGACCAACCATGCAAGTGAGTCAAATCCTTTGCGCCTCTCCTTCAACACTCTTTTGCGTGCCTCCATCCACCATTCTGCGAATGAGCTGTCATGTTGAGGCGTAAGGATTTGAAGATCCACCTGTTGGAGCACTAAGGACCAGCACCGTCGGCTATAGACACAACTAATAAGGAGATGATCCAGAGTCTCACTATGTTGTGCACACAACGCACATTCATCTCTTTCGCGAAGGCCATGGCGCCGTAGACGGTCCGAGGTCCAACAGCGACCATGCAGAACCAGCCAACCAAAGAAACGGCATCTCACCAGCGCCTGGGTCTTCCAAAGTTGCCGAGCCCCTAGTAAAGTAGTGTGACCAAAGAAGAATGCCCGATAAGCTGAGGCGGAAGTAAACTCCCCATTGGCTGTCCATTTCCATATGAACCTGTCAGGGGCGGTTGACAAGGATCGACCTTACAGTAGATCCCAAATCCGAAGAAATTGAACCAGGACATGTACTGTGAGGGCGTTCCTAATGTCCCTGATCCATCTTCGATCGGTTAGACCCTCCCGCACTGTTCGTGAATTTCTTAACCGTGGAGGCACGGCACACCAAAGGTTGGGGGCTAGTTGTTGAATAGAGCAGCCGTTGATCCATCTATCCCTCCAAAATAGAGCGGAGGCCCCATCTCCAACTTGCACTGTGACCGAAGCGTCGAAAAATGCCATCGCGTGCCGATTTATATTAAATCGGAATCCTTTCCAAGTCTTGGCCTCATCTGTCCGTGCTAACCAGAGCCATCGTAACCTGAGGGCAATACCCATCAGTTGCAGATTAGGAATCCCCAGACCACCCAAGTCCGTAGGACAACACACATTGATCCAAGCGACCGAGCAACAATCGGTGATAAGGGATCCCCTTGTCGCAGGCCGCGACCATGACAAATCCTGCGCCCCGGTATCCCATTCATCAGAATCTTGGTACTAGCTGTGGAGAGAATGGTGGAGATCCAATTTGTCCAAATCCGCGGAAAAGCCACGATACAAAAGTGGACACCAAATGGCAAACAAATTACCGCCATTAGGGTCGGTTAGTATCTCTCCATCTCCAAAGTCCAAACCCTCCGCGCCTATGAACATTTCTAGGATTGCTGGCGCCATTGAGATGAAGCCATGGAGGCATGGAGGGTGGCAAAGTGTGCAAGGTAAGGTACTGTGGCCGTCTCCCTTTGTTGTTATTACATCATTTGGACTTAGAAGACCTGTCCGTCTCCCTTTTCTTATGAGGAAGGCCAAAAAAAATATTTTATAAAGTTCATGTTCGGGATTAAATACTTTATTTGTTGTTATTTATTTATTTTATAATTTTTTTATGTTCGGATTACATTGGATCAGAGGAATCATATACAGATGACATCTATTATCTTAATATAAAAATAGCCACCACGTTCGCCGAGAGAGTGTAACACC
>OAMR01000103.1:1475571-1488702 GCA_900205405.1 Echinochloa crus-galli
TAAAGGTCTCATCAGATAATAATACTCCGTTTCAGAATCCATGTTCTTTTCTAGGCAGGTCCAACTAATAAAAAGTAAAGTTCACTTCCAATACATGTATGTGTCATTGTGTCATGACCGGTTCGGACACCAATACACTCAGGCTCAATATATAAATATAACACAGATGCAATTTGTATAATTAATTTGGCATTGCAACTTTGTTAGCCAAAAAGATTTCTCTTCTCAGCGCGATGGACCAAATTCATTGTTTGAAATCTTCCGTCAGCGAGATTCATCAGATTATTAGCCATCTAACCGTCGCCTGAATTAGAATATCTGTTACCAGGATCGCACACGCCCACATGCTGCTATATGATTTTTTTTCATATTCCATGTTGCCAGATAACTTTTAACTTTCATGTTAGATTCCGCAGGAAGTTTTACGAGGTGTCCATATCGGAGCCGCCCTGCTCTGTGAGACGCGCGCCCGGCGGGGGAGCCGTGGCGGCCGCGATCCATTGGAGCTGCCCCGCTCGCCGCCACGGCACTAGAGCCCTCGCCGAGGACGGATGCCAACGCGCTCTCCCTTCTCACGCCACGGGGGCACGATCGACTGATTAGTGAGGTGTTGGGGGCAAATCCGGGGATACTGATGAACACTATCCCTTCTAGCAGCCAGAGATTGATGAGCAACAGGCAGAGATGATAGCGTACCGAGGAAGGCAAAGACGACCAACTGACCTGAGGAAAGCGGCCGCCGATGTAGCCAACTGCCAACCTGGTCGTTGTTGTCGTTGTGTTCATCATCCATGACGAATCTGTCTCTTCCTCCACAACCATGAAAGCTTTTGTCTGGGAGCCGCCACCCAAGGTCTGGTTTCCTTGGGGCTGGCGGAGGAGAGCGGTCGCGGGATTGAGCTGCAGTGGCTGGTGACACCATCAACGGCGCAGGAGGCGTTGGGAAATAGGCGGAGACTCATTTCGTCAGCGGGCGATGAGGACCCGTTGGCCTTCCTTCCGTAGCGCGTAGAATGAGAGGAGACGGATTTGTTCACCGCACATCGACGACGCGCTTGCTAGACCCATGGCAGCGACCCCACCTCCACGGGGCGAGTAAGCAGGCAGTGTGCGATGGCATGATCGGCGCCAGCACAACTCAGACACCACGCGATGATGAAGGACATGCTGAGCGTTGGATGCGCCGGAACTTCTTTAGGGAGAAGAAGTTACATTTGCAAATATATAGATGTGAATGATAACTTCTTTAAAGGAAGTAACATTATGGCATACAAAAAAATGAGGCAGCTGAAAACGAATGGTCAAGCATTGGCGGATCCATCGCCCGGCCACTTGCTGGGCCCACGGCAGCGACCTCGCCTACATGCGGCGAGCAAGCGTCGGCAGCAGTGTGCGACGGCACGATCGGCGCCAAGCACGACTCAAACACCACGCTGGAACTTCTTCAGAGAGAAAAAGTTACATATGCAAATAATTATATGTGAAGGATAAATTCTTTCTTAAAGAAAGTAACATTATGACAAAAAAACTAAGGCAACTGGCAACAAACGGTCAAGCAGTGGCGGATCCATCGCTCGGTGAGCCCGGGCGGCCGCCCAGGCTCCTCTTGGCGAAAACAATAGTGATCTCTTATAGTTGCATAACGTATGTAAACATGGTATTTTTCAATCTAAATACTTTAACATAATAAGAATAGCCCAGGCTGCAAAGAAGTTCTTGGTCGGCCACTGCGGTCAAACATGGAACGTTAAAGTGAAAGTAATAAGATTATGGAATCTACTAATTTTGCAACCGATGAACTAATGACCTATATATGATTGTTATTGATGAGCAGGTACGTTTTTCACATTATTATACTATATGTGTCTGTGGACATCCTGGGCACACATATGGCCACATTCGGGTTTCTGCGAAAATCCGGGTGTGACAGAGAGCCAAGAAATTCCCACGTTAATCCAAAAAAGAAAAAAATTTGCACCGTCGAATTTTGTGAAGATCTAACGGTCGATATTATTCGGTTAATAAAAAAAGAAAAAAATATATGCCGTCGGATTTTATGAAGATCCAACGGTATATATTATTTATGAAAATTATATTTACATATCAGACTCGGAATCAAATAATAAATTACAATGTTTTGCTCAATCCGAGATTATTAGGCTTGAATTCCAATAGTAAATTATAGAAGGAAAAGGAAAAAAAAGGAAAGGCCATATTCAAATAATTGACCATGACCGTGTTCTTTTTTTGGCCACGTAAAAAAAGTAAAGGTCTCATCAGATAATAATTTTCCGTTTCATAATCCATGTTCTTTTCTAGGCAGGTCCAACTAATAAAAAGTAAAGTTCACTTCCAATACATGTATGTGTCATTGTGTCATGACCGGTTCGGACACCAATACACTCAGGCTCAATATATAAATATAACACAGATGCAATTTGTATAATTAATTTGGCATTGCAACTTTGTTAGCCAAAAAGATTTCTCTTCTCAGCGCGATGGACCAAATTCATTGTTTGAAATCTTCCGTCAGCGAGATTCATCAGATTATTAGCCATCTAACCGTCGCCTGAATTAGAATATCTGTTACCAGGATCGCACACGCCCACATGCTGCTATATGATTTTTTTTCATATTCCATGTTGCCAGATAACTTTTAACTTTCATGTTAGATTCCGCAGGAAGTTTTACGAGGTGTCCATATCGGAGCCGCCCTGCTCTGTGAGACGCGCGCCCGGCGGGGGAGCCGTGGCGGCCGCGATCCATTGGAGCTGCCCCGCTCGCCGCCACGGCACTAGAGCCCTCGCCGAGGACGGATGCCAACGCGCTCTCCCTTCTCACGCCACGGGGGCACGATCGACTGATTAGTGAGGTGTTGGGGGCAAATCCGGGGATACTGATGAACACTATCCCTTCTAGCAGCCAGAGATTGATGAGCAACAGGCAGAGATGATAGCGTACCGAGGAAGGCAAAGACGACCAACTGACCTGAGGAAAGCGGCCGCCGATGTAGCCAACTGCCAACCTGGTCGTTGTTGTCGTTGTGTTCATCATCCATGACGAATCTGTCTCTTCCTCCACAACCATGGAAGCTTTTGTCTGGGAGCCGGCGCCGAAGGTCTGTACCGAGGAAGGCGAAGACGACCAACTGACCCGAGGAAAGCGGCCGCCGATGTAGCCAACCCGGTCGTTGTTGCCGTTGTGTTCATCATCCGTGACGAATCTGTCTCTTCCTCCACAACCATGAAAGCTTTTGTCTGGGAGCCGCCACCCAAGGTCTGGTTTCCTTGGGGCTGGCGGAGGAGAGCGGTCGCGGGATTGAGCTGCAGTGGCTGGTGACACCATCAACGGCGCAGGAGGCGTTGGGAAATAGGCGGAGACTCATTTCGTCAGCGGGCGATGAGGACCCGTTGGCCTTCCTTCCGTAGCGCGTAGAATGAGAGGAGACGGATTTGTTCACCGCACATCGACGACGCGCTTGCTAGACCCATGGCAGCGACCCCACCTCCACGGGGCGAGTAAGCAGGCAGTGTGCGATGGCATGATCGGCGCCAGCACAACTCAGACACCACGCGATGATGAAGGACATGCTGAGCGTTGGATGCGCCGGAACTTCTTTAGGGAGAAGAAGTTACATTTGCAAATATATAGATGTGAATGATAACTTCTTTAAAGGAAGTAACATTATGGCATACAAAAAAATGAGGCAGCTGAAAACGAATGGTCAAGCATTGGCGGATCCATCGCCCGGCCACTTGCTGGGCCCACGGCAGCGACCTCGCCTACATGCGGCGAGCAAGCGTCGGCAGCAGTGTGCGACGGCACGATCGGCGCCAAGCACGACTCAAACACCACGCTGGAACTTCTTCAGAGAGAAAAAGTTACATATGCAAATAATTATATGTGAAGGATAAATTCTTTCTTAAAGAAAGTAACATTATGACAAAAAAACTAAGGCAACTGGCAACAAACGGTCAAGCAGTGGCGGATCCATCGCCCGGTGAGCCCGGGCGGCCGCCCAGGCTCCTCTTGGCGAAAACAATAGTGATCTCTTATAGTTGCATAACGTATGTAAACATGGTATTTTTCAATCTAAATACTTTAACATAATAAGAATAGCCCAGGCTGCAAAGAAGTTCTTGGTCGGCCACTGCGGTCAAACATGGAACGTTAAAGTGAAAGTAATAAGATTATGGAATCTACTAATTTTGCAACCGATGAACTAATGACCTATATATGATTGTTATTGATGAGCAGGTACGTTTTTCACATTATTATACTTTTAACATTGATTAATTTCCTATTATTTTTTCCAGATTCATGTTTAATTACTGATTACAAACAAAATTGTTTATTATATTTTAACAGGATGAGACTATTCATTACTTATATATCTGGAAAAATCTAATCAACAGTTATAAACCAAAGTTCACATCTGACACCACAAAAATATGATGCAAAAATACATAATACCTTTGTCTATGCCAATTGGGTGAAACATATAACAATGAACAAATAATACGATAAATTATTTAAGAAATTTATTTTTAATAAAAAAGAACACAAAAGTTTGCATAAAAAATCTAGCTACCCGCACTGTTTGCGCAGGTCACCTTACTAGTTAATATTAATTAGAGCTGACACTCTACATTTTCCATTTATGCGCATCGTGTTTATTCGAATAATGAATAGACAGACCAAACCGCCCCTCCACATAACATGTAGCATTTTACCAAAGAAGAAACTACGGATTGATCGTACATATCAGTTGAGAAGGTTACTTGTGGTGTAACTTGACTATTTGGATTTGAGTCATCGACTCAGTGTGTGTTTCGCATTCCCCTGGATTTATTCCGAGAATTAATTGACGTTATTATTTCAACGGTGGGCGATATCCCCATCAACAGTGAGGCGTCCGCTGTGACTTTATGAATCTTAAGATCGGATCCGTCAATCTAGTCTTTCGGAGGTGCTCATAGGGTATGGTTTGCGTACATATATTCATAGAAGTGAGTTGTGTGTGTGAGTGTCTACGTTCTGTGTTGGTTTTTCTCAAAAAAAAACAAAGGAAAACTCACAAGAATTTTCTAATTTATCTCTCTCCCTTTTTATCTAGTACAAAATCTAGACTAGATATCAGCCCTTGTATTGTACGGCTAGTTCAGCACATGAGCCCTTCCCATGGTTGTAGCTGCCAAACCGGAGGACTTGCTCGTAGTCTCGTACCTGCTGTCCTTTAGGCTTCCTCCATCACCTCACTTCTGCTGCTGTATTCTATCCAACTGGCACATCTTCATCGCCTGCTCAACCCAGCGGACTGGATCAAATACAATATTTGAGCCCTCGCTATCTTATCCGCCCCGGCCAGTCCTCCTCCATATTCTCCAGCTCCTGTCAACGTCCTGGTAGTTGCATCAACGTTGATGTCTTGATCGATTCAGTTCATTTGTAGACAGGTCAGCCTGTGAGTTGAATTACGCCATGCCTTTTTCCGAAGGTCAGCGTGTGCTTTTATAGTGGTTTTATTGGCTGGAGTGCACTGAATGCACAGCGATGATACGTTAATATATATTTGCAAAGCCGTGTTTGTGTCACAGTGCCTTGGGTTCTTTACTAGGCGTTAGTTTCAAACTGTAGCTTATTGTCCTAAGTTAACCTTGACTAATTTGATCAAGTTTATAGAAAAGTATTAAAATCTACAATAGCAAACAAATACACTATCAACATATATTTCAAGGTGTATATAATGAAATTAGTTTGGTAATGTAGATATTTTTGTATTTTTCTATAAATCTGGTCAAAACTAGAAACAATTGACTTAGGACAAAACCAAAACATATGATTTGTAAAAGAGGTGTAGCATCATGGTTCCAACGACAAAAAAGGTCAATCAGATTAGAGGTCCTGGGAAGGGGATAATCAGCTCTGCAAATTATTCTGCGAGTAGTAGGTAGGAGGTGTCCCGTCCATATTGTAGTACGTAGTGTGTGCTTGCAAAAAAATATGGATTTTTGCTACTCTAAGTATTGTTGTGCTGACTAGTGACCACTAGCCAGGGTGCTTGATTCCCAAGCAAGTCTCTAATTCTTTATATTTGATTAGATGATTGGTCCCCAACCGTGAAGTTGATGATCTCTGCTATGCCATTGCCATCTCATATGCATCTCTAAACAAAAAAAAAATACCAGTGGTCAATGATAAACGGAAATAACAGATATATTGGAATTATATATATAGAAAAAACTCAAACAAACTTTTGAGAAAAAAACTCTCATTTGTATAAAAATAAAATAGGTTTTTTTTTCAAATCATATGACTTCAAAAACTTCGTAGAGAAATGGGAGGGAAAGACATTGTGCTGGCGACCCTGGCTAGTATGAAGGGGGACATGCAGTGGGACTGCAAGCGAAGTAATGGATTTAGATTAAGGCCGGGGCGGCTCGGGCTCTTTTCCCAGTCGGTAGTGAACCAAAAACAGGGGTTAAAATCTAAATTTTTCTTATGATTATATGTTGAAAACTTGTGCACAATATAAAAGTTCACTTGTAAGCTAGCCGACAAGTAGGTTCAATTCAAAACACTGATATAAAGTATAAAAAAGACACCAATATTTGGATAATCTAATTTTATCGAACTCCACCGGTAAAACAAATAAGGGAAAAGTCCAAATTACTCCCCTCAAGTATAGAGAAAGTTTGGATAACCCTCTAAAATAATTCTGGTTCAATTTACCCCCTAAACTATGTCATTTGGTTCAATTTACCCCTTAACACAATTTGTCTTTTTTGTTTCTTCATACACAAGTGGAATTTAAATTTAACTTTTGCAAAATTATAGCAGACAATATAAGACATGTTAAAAAAATATATCATCAATTTTTTGTCACAGTTTTGATAGGGTAATATATTTAATAATAAAGCTATCCTTAAATACAATATTATATAGAAAGTAGTGATAAAAAATTCATAAAATATTTTCTAATATAGATTATGATGTTCACTACCTCCCTGCAAAGTCTCAAATTAAAATTCATCTTGTGCATGGAGAAACAAAAAAGACAAATTATGTTAAGGGGTAAGTTGGACCAAATAACATAGTTTAGGGGGTAAATTAAACCAAAATATAGTTTAGGAGGTTATCCGGACTTTCGCTATACTTGAGGGGAGTAATTTAGAATTTTTCCAAACAAGAATATAGGAGTTATTGAAAATCTTTCGGTGACAATGTGTAGTGGTTTGTAAGAGGCGACAACTAGGATTTTTCATGACGTCGAGAAAATAGAGGTAGGAAAGAGAAAGATATCGCCCATTGTACGGATATCGTCTATTATTTGTGGTATAAACTTGTCACATGTCCTAACGAAAAAGACAAATTCCATCCTTTATGTGACCCCTAATGTCAATTCTGTTATATGAAAGCAGTAAAGCATATGAAAAGACAGAGAAAAGAAATGACGTGATGGCATGCGAAGGATCACGACTTTTTCGACGCAAATCGACGATTTTGCTAGCATTCGATGGCGTACAACAGACGGCCTCATCAATGTTTTTGCAAAGTAAAGGACCAAAGATGTTACTGGCTACTGCTTTGTTATGAGTTCAGATTATGTGAGATTGACAGGATCTTGTTCAGTCGTCTCTGACGTGCGAACCACACTCACCGTCAGTAGTCCGTCACACTGTGGGTCTGGCCTAAGGCTGTGTTTAGTTCCCAAAAGTGTAGGAGAAAGTTTGGAGAAAATGTTATATCGGACACTGTAGCGTACTATAGCATTTTTCGTTTGTTTGTGGTAAACATTGTCCTATCATGACCTAACTAGGCTCAAAAGATTCATCTCGTCGTGTACATCAAAACCATGCAATTAGTTTTTTTTATTTACCCACGTTTAGTGTTTCATGCATGAGGAGAGATTTGATGTGATAGGTTGATAGTGATGTTTGGAGAGAGAATTTTGAGAATTTTGGTGATGTGATAAGGAACTAAACACAGCTTAACAGTTTCTTTCCACGAATTAAACTGTACATAGCAACAATCCATGCGTATACGCCCGTGATGTTTTTGTGTGCTGCCTAACAAGCAGTGGCGGAGGACGCAAAAATTTAAGGTATGATGAAATCACATAGAGAAGGAAGTAAGATTGATTAAATTGAAAGTAATTTGTACATAAATAAAGTTGAAATTGAAAGTAAGATACAATTCGCCAATACAAAAGAAGAAAACAAAATGAAAGATACGTCAATCGGCAATGGTGCACCGTATGTACCTCTCATTTTTACGCTTGGCATCGCACCATCTCTTTGCCTCTTTGGATCCATGCTAGCTGCTCTACAATCGTTGGCCGCCGCCGCTGTGACGCGAGCCTCGCGACTTGCAGTCTGTGGCTCTCTGCAATCGTGTGCCGTTTGTCCACCCGAGTAGGCGAGTAGCCGACGCTCTCGGGCACAACCACCGCTAGGGTTGCTTAATCACATCCACCAGCATATGGACCAGAGACGGAGTTGGCCCACTATACAAAGCAAGAGCCTATGAGTTAGCCCACTTCTTCTACGTAACGGTTCACAGACCATGATCAGGCCCAACACACTGTTTCTCTTCCTCCTTGCATTGTCGCCCTAGCGCTCGAAGAGTCCGAGTCACAGTTACGATTACGACGGCCGGCAGACAACACAGACGAAGAACTGGGGTACTCGATGAAAAATCGTGATATGGCGTCCGCCATACCTTGCCATACCGGGCCCTCCACCCCTGCTAACAAGTAACAACCATGTTGATGAGCGTGATAAGATGGGCAGATGGCCTCACTTGAAAAGATCGTTATTGGCGGAGTGAGTGGTAGCTCTGACTAACAAAAGGCACTGTGTGGGAGCTGGAAATTGGCCCGCAACAGCCATGGGCTCGAGGAAATCCGAGGCCTGGGTTTGTAGTTCGTGTATCGTACTTCGGCCCATCTGGAAATCCGAGGCCTACTACTGGCGCTGGTTACCAATCCCAAAAGCAAATGGCATTTGCGATTGGACTTGTGGTCCAATGGTAGGACCGTCCAATGGGACGCTATTCATCAGTGTTCAAATCCTGGTGCTCGCACCTTTTTCTGGGATTTACCAGGATTTACCGGCGCTATGCGTTAAGTGGTAAGCGATGTTCCCGTCGACAACGAGGTGACAATGGTGACTTCGGAAATATCCAGATCTGCCGGTGCTCTGCTCAGTCCTTCGGATATGCTCATAAGGGTAGTGTTTGCGTACGTGTATTCATAGGGGTAAGTGTGCGTGCGTGTGTGAGTGTCTCTAGATCTGCCGGTACTCTGCTCAGTCCTTCGAATATGCTCATAAGGGTAGGGTCTGCGTACGAATATCCAGATCTGCTGGTGCTCTGCTCAGTCCTTCGGATATGCTCATAAGGGTAGTGTTTGCGTACGTGTATTCATAGGGGTAAGTATGCGTGCGTGTGTGAGTGTCTCTAGATCTGTCGGTGCTCTGCTCAGTCCTTCGGATATGCTCATAAGGGTAGGGTCTGTGTACATGTATTCATAGGGGTGAGTATGCGTGCATGTGTGAGTGTCTGCGTTGTACTGTGGCTACTAGGGATGAAAGTGGTGTGGATAATTTCCGCGTCCGATCCGATCCGAATCCGAATTTTAAAGATATGGAGAAGAGTTTTGGATATCCGCGTGGATATGGATAATCCGAATCCGATTGTGTGTGGATGCGGAGTAGGATATGGTTTTAGTGAAATCCGGCGGATATGGATTATCCGATAATTGATCGCGGATTATCCGAAGCTTATAATAGGATATCCGACTACTTCTGTGAGCCCACTATAATAAAATTTAAGCCCAGCCCACATATATACAAAATATTTTAGTAATGTTTATTTTGTTTCTCTCTCGAACTGAGGATTGAATAATTTTTGTTTGGAGTAAGTGTGGAGTACCGCTGTCAACTGTTAAAGTTACTTTAGCTGTGTCGTAAACTATAAAAGGACTATATTTTATGTTATATTATTTTTTTGTGGTTTACATTTAAAAAATATTCATCATCATAAAAATTGCGCATAAGTATGTATTATCCGTCTATTTTAATCCTCTTACGCACCGACTCCGATCCGCGTCCGCACCATCTCCGATATCCGAAAAAATCCGTATCCATAACCGTATTCGGGTAATATCCGCTCCGCTCCGTATCCGACATAAAAAAGAGGATGCGGATATGGAAAAGGTATTATCCGCTCCGATCCGATCCGTTTTCATCCCTAGTACTGTGCAATCTCAAAAAAAAGTAAAAGTGCCAATGGTGACTTCGGAAATCTTCAGATCTGTCGGTGCTCTGCTCAGTCCTTCGGATGTGCTCATAAGGATAGGGTTTGCGTACGTGTATTCATAGGAGTGAGTGTGCGTGCGTGTGTGAGCGTCTGCGTTATACTGTGTAATTAAAAAAACAAATGGCATTTTCGAGGAACAGGCGATTGGATTAGAACATTTCATCGGAAGGTTGGACTGCCAGGTAGGAGCATAGACTTCACAGATAAAATCTTGAATAGAGACATTTATTCTTACAGTAAAATCTAGAGAAAATATGAGTACCGAATTTAGAGTTTGAAATTGGGTTACAACAAAGAAATCTAACCAATCACACTTCGCTATTTCCGAGTTTTTTTCAAAGAAAAAACTTCAACAAGCTGTCCTCCGTGGAATTCCATGTGCAAGAGCTCGCTGCTAACTACTACTCTCCCTGATTGTTCAACCGCCCTGTGGTCTGGTTAGTACTCTATTCACACAGTGGCATGTGACTCCTTGGCTAGGCTGCGGATCCCTGTTTTCCTGGCAACTTGTTTGCCTCCTTTGAGTTGGTCCACCGCTATTAATCTGAATATCCTGCACCTTGACACTATTGACTTGCCGCGATCTCATCGTCTAAACTCTAATATTTGTCGCGGAGAAACTGAGGACCGAACCACCGGAGAAAGGTAATTCTGTCCCAGACGAGACGAGCTTCCGGCGATGGCTTGCGTGGTGCGTGCATGCCTGACATCTATCTGAATATCCATGTTGATGCACAGCGCCGTCCACGTGATTCTTTTTCTTTTTAATATGGGTGAGTCCGAGTGAGAGTGACCATTAAAATCTGAAGACAGCGATGGGAGTCTTGGGGATGGGATTATTTTGTGCTAGGCGCTAAGCGCTAAAAGGAAGATGATTATGAACGGAGAATATTAGTTGGGGTTTGGAAGCAAAGTAGTGAGTCCATGATAGCGTGAAACAGTAGATCAAGCACACGTCGTAGCCTCTTGTCGTTTCCTTGATCCCATATACTCCGTATGTCCATCCTGATCCTACCGCATTTCCCGGGCAAGCTGTGGGAAAATAAAGAGGCTACGAGACGTGCATCGTAAATTTCAGGTTATGGGATTTCAATCCTAATATAATTTCAGGTTTTTCGAGTTCAGGCTCCGGCTCAGATTTTTCGGGTTCGAGCTTCGGGTATCGGATATTTTGACCAACCCCTAATTGTGGGGTGTTTGCATGTATACTGGTTTTTCATAGATAAAAAAAGAGACCAACATGACAAACTCGGAGCCAAATTTCTTCCCTTCCACATTATTTATGCTTTTATTTTCCTGATGAAAAGTGGAGGAATAAATCATTTCGCAAGGAAGGGAAAACGCCAATTGTTTGGCCCAAACAGCAATATTATAATCCTTTTATAGGAACTGAAAACTGCATTTTTTTCTGTCTTTTCTTCAATCCAAATAGGTATTGGCTAGATCGCGCACTTGGTAGGTGCTGCTACCGTGCTAGGACAGGGCATTCTAATATTTCGTACGGTGACTAAAAGCGATTTAGTCGTGCACATGGAACCCATGGCGAGAACTGAGAAAGTGAGAACCGTACATTCTTTTTCCCCACGGATTTGTTTTCCTTTTTTTCATGAAAAACATGGGCTGACTGTCTGAGAGTCGTCCGTCATCGAGAGTGATGAAATTGACAGGACGGGATACTCCTCCGGTAAGGAAAGGTTAGGATGGACAATACTCCGTACTATCGAACACAGACGTTCGTGGGAACCGAAGATGGAGAGGCCCCTCAGCCGTGACTCTTGAGCCGCCGGAATCGCCCCAGCCAGCCGCCACGCCACGACACCGCGCAGACGGCCCCGATGACCGGTCACGACCGACACCGCGCGGACGGCCCTGATCCGTAGTATTCCCTCCGTCCCACTATATAAGCATTCCAACCATTCAAACTCAAAAAATAACAGAACTGTTAAAAAACCTTTATACCCCTCATTTTACACTACCCACCAACTCTCCACCTACCCCATCAACCCACAAAAATTTGTCTTATCTATAGAAATGCTTATATTTTAATATAAAATTTAAATTCTACAAATGCTTATATACTGGGACGGAGGGATTACTAGTTCCGTGCGCCCGCGCATGTGTGCTTGCCGAGAATGCCGACTCGTCGTCGCCCGTCGCTAGCGGCCACTCGCGTCGGCACGCGGCTGCTGTTGCGCAGCCGCGCCGCGCGGGCGCCGGTCTCACGTTCAGACTCGCGAGCCACCCTGGCTGCCGGCTGGGACCAGGTGCCGTGCAGGGCGGCGGCGCGCGGCCGCGAGGCTGGACTGGGGTTGACGGTTCTCCGCGGCGACCGAACCGGCCGGGGTGACGGCGACGTACGTGGGGGCAGCACACGTGTACTCCTGTACACGGACAAATCCTCGCAGAACGCGTTCAAGCAGCGGCGCTAGTTGGGTAGTAGGACTGTAGGAGGTTGGGATCGGGATCTCGTATTGACCGTTTGACTGGTCAGCAGCACTGCCCCACAACCACAATGCCCTCGACGAAAACGTGGACCACACCACGCGGTGCATCCTGAAAAACTGTACCAGAAAAAACCATTGTCCACGCCTGCTGGGATTTTGACGGCCCCTGCAAGCTTACGAGTATTTGATAAAGTACCTACTTCCCTGTACATTAGCGAAACACAGACGGAAGTCAGCGCGAAGATGGGGTGCTGTTGAGCACGGCTGGTATTTGCAGTAAACGTGAGAATCAAAATTAAGTGACTACCGTCCCAGTCCCATGCATGTACAAAATAGTGATGTTTGGAGAGAGAATTTTGAGAATTTT
>OAMR01000103.1:1490177-1503285 GCA_900205405.1 Echinochloa crus-galli
AACTTCAACAAGCTGTCCTCCGTGGAATTCCATGTGCAAGAGCTCGCTGCTAACTACTCTCCCAGATTGTTCAACCGCCCTGTTGTCATGTGACTCCTAGGCTAGGCCGCGGATCCCTGTTTTCCTGGCAACTTGCTTACCTCCTTTGAGTTGGTCCACCGCTATATCTGAATATCCTGCACCTAGACACTAGTATTGACTTGCCGCGATCTCATCGTCTAAACTCTAATATTTGTCGCGGAGAAACTGAGGACCGAACCACCGGAGAAAGGTAATTCTGTCCCAGACGAGACGAGCTTCCGGCGATGGCTTGCGTGGTGCGTGCATGCCTGACATCTATCTGAATATCCATGTTGATGCACAGCGCCGTCCACGTGATTCTTTTTCTTTTTAATATGGGTGAGTCCGAGTGAGAGTGACCATTAAAATCTGAAGACAGCGATGGGAGTCTTGGGGATGGGATTATTTTGTGCTAGGCGCTAAGCGCTAAAAGGAAGATGATTATGAACGGAGAATATTAGTTGGGGTTTGGAAGCAAAGTAGTGAGTCCATGATAGCGTGAAACAGTAGATCAAGCACACGTCGTAGCCTCTTGTCGTTTCCTTGATCCCATATACTCCGTATGTCCATCCTGATCCTACCGCATTTCCCGGGCAAGCTGTGGGAAAATAAAGAGGCTACGAGACGTGCATCGTAAATTTCAGGTTATGGGATTTCAATCCTAATATAATTTCAGGTTTTTCGAGTTCAGGCTCCGGCTCAGATTTTTCGGGTTCGAGCTTCGGGTATCGGATATTTTGACCAACCCCTAATTGTGGGGTGTTTGCATGTATACTGGTTTTTCATAGATAAAAAAAGAGACCAACATGACAAACTCGGAGCCAAATTTCTTCCCTTCCACATTATTTATGCTTTTATTTTCCTGATGAAAAGTGGAGGAATAAATCATTTCGCAAGGAAGGGAAAACGCCAATTGTTTGGCCCAAACAGCAATATTATAATCCTTTTATAGGAACTGAAAACTGCATTTTTTTCTGTCTTTTCTTCAATCCAAATAGGTATTGGCTAGATCGCGCACTTGGTAGGTGCTGCTACCGTGCTAGGACAGGGCATTCTAATATTTCGTACGGTGACTAAAAGCGATTTAGTCGTGCACATGGAACCCATGGCGAGAACTGAGAAAGTGAGAACCGTACATTCTTTTTCCCCACGGATTTGTTTTTTCCTTTTTTTCATGAAAACATGGCTGACTGTCTGAGAGTCGTCCGTCATCGAGAGTGATGAAATTGACAGGACGGGATACTCCTCCGGTAAGGAAAGGTTAGGATGGACAATACTCCGTACTATCGAACACAGACGTTCGTGGGAACCGAAGATGGAGAGGCCCCTCAGCCGTGACTCTTGAGCCGCCGGAATCGCCCAGCCAGCCGCCACGCCACGGACACCGCGCAGACGGCCCGATGACCGGTCACGGACCGACACCGCGCGGACGGCCCTGATCCGTAGTATTCCCTCCGTCCCACTATATAAGCATTCCAACCATTCAAACTCAAAAAATAACAGAACTGTTAAAAAACCTTTATACCCCTCATTTTACACTACCCACCAACTCTCCACCTACCCCATCAACCCACAAAAATTTGTCTTATCTATAGAAATGCTTATATTTTAATATAAAATTTAAATTCTACAAATGCTTATATACTGGGACGGAGGGATTACTAGTTCCGTGCGCCCGCGCATGTGTGCTTGCCGAGAATGCCGACTCGTCGTCGCCCGTCGCTAGCGGCCACTCGCGTCGGCACGCGGCTGCTGTTGCGCAGCCGCGCCGCGCGGGCGCCGGTCTCACGTTCAGACTCGCGAGCCACCCTGGCTGCCGGCTGGGACCAGGTGCCGTGCAGGGCGGCGGCGCGCGGCCGCGAGGCTGGACTGGGGTTGACGGTTCTCCGCGGCGACCGAACCGGCCGGGGTGACGGCGACGTACGTGGGGGCAACACACGTGTACACGGACAAATTCTCGCAGAACGCGTTCAAGCAGCGGCGCTAGTTGGGTAGTAGGACTGTAGGAGGTTGGGATCGGGATCTCGTATTGACCGTTTGACTGGTCAGCAGCACTGCCCCACAACCACAATGCCCTCGACAGAAAACGTGGACCACACCACGCGGTGCATCCTGAAAAACTGTACCAGAAAAAAACCATTGTCCACGCCTGCTGGGATTTTGACGGCCCCCTGCAAGCTACGAGTATTTGATAAAGTACCTACTTCCCTGTACATTAGCGAAACACAGACGGAAGTCAGCGCGAAGATGGGGTGCTGTTGAGCACGGCTGGTATTTGCAGTAAACGTGAGAATCAAAATTAAGTGACTACCGTCCCAGTCCCATGCATGTACAAAGCTAGTAGTACATGGATCACTACTCAGATTCAGTAATCACTCGCAATAATCTGTTGACCTGCATTACATGCCGTCAGGTCGGAAGGAGGGACAGAATTAAGATGTCTCCACCTACACCTAGGCTGGCCCGCGCCGTTTTTTCATCTGTTGGCATGTGCATACGGGTCATACGGAGTACACACCAATCATGCCCAATTTTCCTAGGCCGGTTTCCTATCTGTCAAACCTAGAGACAAATTCTAACAGAAAAGGACCAAAACGCCCTTAACCATCCATCCCCAAAAGTCAAATTGAAATAAATTAACTACCTACTACTAGTACATACTACTATGATACTATATGCGCAGCATATATAAAAATAGCTCACCTGAATTTTCTAGGTATGCTGGCATGTCGTAGTTTAGGGTCTAATCCTATTCTGGCTACCATTATTAGACTCCTAAACATCTATCGTCCAGCTCATGCATCAGAAGACAAAACCACATCAGGCGCGAGCTCATGTCGACAGACACGACAAAGGATGGTTCCAACGAAGAGTCTCAGACGAGCAGACAGTTTTGTACTACTGGGCAGCTGATGAGCAGCACGTACGCTTTTCTGGATATATGACTGCATTTTCGCTTGCTGATACTTTTCGAACGTGACCACATGACCAAACTTGTTTGCATCTTCTCTGGATCAAGACCAGTCTGTGCCCGTCGCTATTATTCGTACTTTCTCGTTCCAAGTCAAAGTAATGGAATCCAATCACGGTACTACCACACTATCGTTCCAAGTGCTTTAGTCGCAAAAGGTGTTTCAAAATTACATTTCCATTTATAATTTATTAGATATATTACCAATCGCCAGTGGCGAAGCCAGCCCCAATAGCTAGGGGGGCTCTTCTCTTCCTCTATGGGGGGCTCTTCTCTTCCTCCTTTTCTTCTTCCTTAATTTCTTCTCAAAAATGGAGGGGCTCAAATGGGGTTTAATGGGGATTCCAGCAGTAGGGGGGCTTTAGCCGCAGCCGCCCCAGTGCTGGCTCCGCCACTGCCAATCGCTACATAATCAATATAAGTACGTCCTCTGAGTGTTAGTTCTTGATGCTATTTTATACTGAATTTCATACTGTCTAGCAAACTTTTGCAACCCTTACATTAAATCCTCATATGAGAAACGTGAAAAAAAGAGAAAAATAGTAGTAAAAAGTTTCATAAAGTTTGCTATTACCTCGGTATTTCTAAAAGCATCTGTAGCTTGATACGTACTCCTGTTTTCCTGTTTTTTTAAAAAAACTGTTTTCCTGTTGTTTAATCGAAAAAAACTTCTTCCTTCGAGATGGACGAGCTGCCACCGCACATGTGCTCAAGTCAGCAGTCAAAAATCAAGGCGCCCACAGCCCCCTTTTCCTGTTCACTCCCCTTCCCCTTCCCAGCCGCGCCACCAAGCAAGGCCGCGAAGAGCCGAAGACTCTCTCATCACATGTGCTCACTAGTCAACCCACCCCGCCCGTTGACCGCCGCACCGCACGCCACCCAGGGGCTCCAACTACCTGACCAACCCGGACGCCAAGTTCGAGGCGATGCCCACCGTCGCGTTCCTCTCGCTCTACCTCAACTACCTCAACGGCAGCTTCCCGGAGTTCGTGCTCGGCTGCGGCAACGTCACCTACCTCGACCTCAACCAGAACGCCTTCTCGGGGCCGATACCGGACGCGCTGCCGGAGCGGATGCCCAACCTGAGGTGGCTCAATCTCTCCGTCAACGCGTTCAACGGCCGGATCCCGCCGTCGCTCGCGAGGCTGACGAAGCTCCAGGACCTGCACATCAGCAGCAACAACCTCACCGGCGGCGTCCCGGAGTTCCTCGGGTCGATGCCGCAGCTGAGGATCCTTGAGCTCGGAGACAACCAGCTTGGCGGGCCGCTACCGGCGGTTCTTGGCCGGCTTAAGATGCTGCAGCGGCTCGACGTGAAGAACGCCCAGCTCGTCTCCACTCTGCCGCCGGAGCTCGGCAGCCTCACCAACCTCGTCTTCGTTGAGCTCTCCAGTAACAATCTCTCCGGGAGCTTGCCGGCGTCGTTCGCCGGGATGCGGAAGATGCGGGAGTTCGGCATGTCGTCCAACAGCCTCACCGGCGAGATCCCGGCCAGGCTGTTCGCGAGCTGGCCGGACCTCATATCGTTCCAAGTGCAGAACAACTCGCTGAGCGGCAACATCCCGCCGGAGGCCGGCAAGGCTACGAAGCTGAAATTCCTGTACCTATTCAGCAACAAGCTCACCGGCTCTATCCCGCCGGAGCTCGGCGAGTTGGCCAACCTGAACGAACTGGATTTATCGGTGAACTCACTCACCGGGCCGATACCCAGCTCCTTCGGCAACCTCAAGCAGCTCACGCGGCTGGCTCTCTTCTTCAACCGGCTCACCGGCAAGATCCCGCCGGAGATCGGCAACATGACGGCGTTGCAAATCTTGGATGTCAACACCAACAACCTGGAAGGAGAGCTGCCTTCCACCATCTCATCGCTGAGAAACCTCCGGTACTTGGCATTGTTCGACAACAACATGAGCGGCGCCATCCCACCGGACCTCGGCCAGGGGCTGGCACTGACCGACGTGAGCTTCGCGAACAACAGCTTCTCCGGCGAGCTGCCACAGAACCTCTGCGATGGCTTTGCCCTGCAGAACTTCACGGCGAACCACAACAACTTCAGTGGCAAGCTGCCGCCGTGCATGAAGAACTGCTCGGAGCTGTACCGGGTGCGGCTGGAGGGGAACCATTTCACCGGCGACATCTCTGAGGCGTTTGGGGTTCACCCCAGCATGGACTACCTGGACATCTCTGGGAACAAGCTGACCGGTGGGCTTTCAGATGATTGGGGGCAGTGCACCAAGATCACACGCCTGCACATGGACGGCAACAGCATATCAGGCGCCATTCCGGCAGCGTTTGGAAGCATGGCAAACTTGCAGGACCTCAGCTTGGCTGAGAACAACTTGACAGGAGCTATTCCACCTGAGCTGGGTAATCTGAGCATCTTATTTAACCTCAATTTGAGCCATAACTCCTTTTCTGGGGTGATCCCGACAAGTTTGGGCAACATTTCCAAACTGCAGAAACTTGATTTGTCAGGGAACATGCTTAATGGGGCCATACCTGTGGGCATTGGCAATCTTGATTCACTAACCTATCTGGATTTGAGCAAGAACAAGTTGTCGGGGCAGATACCAAGTGAGCTCGGTAACCTGGTCCAGCTGCAGAGTGTGCTTGATTTGAGCAGCAACTCACTGTCTGGTCCTATCCCTTCAAATCTTGTGAAGCTGATGAACCTACAGAAACTGAATTTGTCACACAATGAGCTCAGCGGTTCAATTCCAGCAGGTTTCTCTCGCATGTCGAGCCTAGAGACGGTTGACTTCTCTTACAATCAGCTCACTGGTGAGATACCGTCAGGCAATGCTTTCCAGAACTCTTCGGCGGCTTACATTGGGAATTTGGGGCTCTGCGGCAATGTGCAAGGCATTCCTTCTTGTGACCTTCACCAGGTCTTACCTCCGGTATCGTTACTCAGTTTAAGGAAAGAAGTTTCAGACGGTATCATTACTCAGTTTAAGGAAAGAAGTTTCAGACGCCGAGTTCGGTTGAGGGAGAGAAAGTGTTGGAGGTGAGCACAAGTGATCCTTATGAATCCATGATATGGGAAAAGGAGGGCAAATTCACGTTCCTCGACATTGTGAATGCCACTGACAGTTTCAGTGAATCCTTCTGCATTGGAAAAGGTGGGTTTGGTACCGTGTACAAGGCCAAGCTCACCAGTGGGCAGGTCGTGGCCGTGAAGCGCTTCCATGTCACTGAGACAGGAGACATATCAGAAGAGAGCAAGAAGAGCTTTGATAATGAGATCAAGGCACTGACAGAGGTCCGCCACCGGAACATTGTCAAGCTCCATGGCTTCTGCACAAGTGGAGACTACATGTACCTAGTGTATGAGTACCTGGAAAGGGGCAGCTTGGGTAAGACATTGTATAGCGAGGAAGGCAATAAGAAGCTTGACTGGGGCATGAGGGTGAAGGTTGTCCAAGGGGTTGCTCATGCCCTGGCCTACCTGCACCATGACTGCAACCCAGCAATTGTCCACCGGGACATCACTGTGAACAACATCTTGCTTGAATCAGAATTTGAGCCAAGGTTATCTGATTTTGGAACGGCAAAGCTGCTTGGCTCTGGATCCACAAATTGGACTTCTGTAGCAGGATCATATGGCTACATGGCTCCAGGTTAGACTTGCATCTATTTCCATGTATCATACAATTTCCCTCCGTGACGTCTGTGCCCGCGCCCGTGCTTATGCCAAGCGTTGGCGGCGGGCCTGCCTGACAAATGCAGCGTCGATGTGTTCTCCATGTGAATGAAAAGAGTTCTCTGAATGGATATCAAAGTTGTATGTGCCACTACTTGAACAGCTTTGAGTACATATTACATCAACAATTCCATTGAAGTTGGTAAGAAATACTGATGGATACACTTGCCAAATATTAGTATGTATTAACTAGAAATAGCGCGCGGTGTTGCCGCGCTCAGGCCTTTACGAGGCCAGTGTAAATGCTAGTCTCATATACATATTTTCCTTTATATTTGCAAATAGAAATCTGCAAGTTCTAACCAAAATATTAATGTTTGTGTATATATGTATGTATGTAATTATACAAATATGATATTGTACACTCTAGCCGGAAGCATCCTGGTGACCTTTTAACCTCCCTTCCAGCTATCTCTGCCTCAAAAGAAGATGATATATTACTCCAGGATGTGCTAGACCAGCGGTTAGATCCTCCAATAGGTGAGCTTGCAGAAGAAATTGTATTTGTTGTGAGAATTGCACTTGCTTGCACACGGGCAAATCCTGAATCAAGGCCTTCCATGCGATCAGTGGCTCAAGAGATATCAGCGCATACTCAGGCATGCCTTTCTGAACCGTTCCGACAGATCACAGTAAGCAAGCTAACAGATTACCAGAAGTGATGTTTGCCTGTTTTAATGCCAAAGACAAGAATTAGAAAAGCATATTGGTATAACTGGTTGATAGACAATGAGCTTATTCTGAAGATCGTCAATGGCAAAATCCATATGTACTTGAAGTTAGAATAGTCCAAATTCGTTATACTACTGTTCTTTTTCCACCCGTGAAGGGCTAAACATGTAACTGTAATATAGTAGAAAAGCAAGAACTGTAAGAGCAGTTTCCTTTTTCTTCTCCATGTGAATGAGAAGAGTTCTCTGAATGGATATCAAAGTTGTATGTGCCACTACTTGAACAGCTTTGAGTACATATTACATCAACAATTCCATTGAAGTTGGTAAGAAATACTGATGGATACAGTTGCCAAATATTAGTATGTATTAACTAGAAATAGCGCGTGGCGTTGCCGCGCTCAGGCCTTTACGAGGCCAGTGTAAATGCTAGTCTCATATACATATTTTCCTTTATATTTGCAAATAGAAATCTGCAAGTTCTAACCAAAATATTTATGTTTGTGTATATATGTATGTATGTAATTATACAAATATGATATTGTACACTCTAGCTGTAGCAGTTTATTCTACACCAACAACTCAATAAGTGTACTGAGTTATATTTATGAACAAAATTTCATCAGTTCAATACATTCGGTTCAGTATTTGACAATAATTTGGTCAGTAGTAATAGAATAAAACAAGTATAAATACTAATGGTAACATGGAAGCATTACAATGTGAAGTTATGAACCCTAAAACAATGGACCCCGCTGCCAACTTGCACCAAAAAAATGTACAACAGAGGATGCCAAGTTCTGACCTCAGCACATATGCAATTTTTCCAATATTGAAATAGCACTTCTTCCCCTTACCATTGATCATGTAAGACAGTGACTGTCAATGGCCCATTGTAGAACTCCAGTGGTCTATGCAGATGCAGATAGAGCAATAGATTTGTCGTATATAATTGCAAGTCTGATGCTTCAACAGCTTGGTCTATAAATATGTGACCATGAGGTAATTAGATAATTGCAATGCTGCAAGTTGGCTCAATTAAACACTGCATTAGCTAAATCTCATTTTGATTAATGCAAAGCGAAACATGGTAACCTTTCACTCGGCTTTCAGTAGAGTAATGTACAGAATACTGTCACTATTCAGCCATTGAAAGGAAACAAAATCTCATTTAATTGATCATTTTCCTAGTCCTCGGCTTTTCAAACCTTATACTGCATCTCCTCCTAGTAGCTGTCTTTCAACTCTGTATCGCTGCTGCCTAGGGGATTTGGTGATAGCCCCTCCATCTTTTATTTTTCACGAATGCTTTCAGGACATACTCTGTAGAAGGCACAACAGTAAAGCAGTGACGCTGCCATTTCAAGAACTGTAATGTTTGAAAATTGTGCTTATCCTCTACCAGTACACATTCATTTAGCTATTGCAACTCAAAAATAATTTTATTAGAGCACCAGTACTCCAATGTTTGTATCTTCAGAGAATTTCATGGAGATGGCAAATAGCTCAAGGCCCCTTAGCAGTAATTGTATCTGGTCACTAAGCCGGTTAGAACAGACATACATTTGAGTAACTACTATACTGCATTAGATAAGTTGAAAGGCTGGGGTGCAAAAGCATTATAAGATGTACTATCTTATCACAGGTTCTAAGTCTGAATATACATAATTGATGGTTCTCAGTTGCAATGAAAAAAAGGAATGCAGGAAGACAATATGCAATGTTGTGAATTAGGGCATATTGTTAGAGACTGAATTTATCCTCAAGCAGGCCAAAAATGTATCTACCAATTCCAGGTTGTAACTTTTTACTGTAAATTCAATGACAAAAGTAGTAAAGTCATTTTAAGTTTTACTGTATCAAGGTTGTAACATTACTCTTCAGCAGGTGGTAGTAAAGTTACAAAAGTAGCACCAGAGAAAATTTTATGTGTTAAGACCAATGGGAGAAGCTTGCATGTCATGGATGATGACCAGCATGGATCATAGAAGCAGAAGGAAGGATACAAGGATGTGCCATATTCATCAATTGTAGACCAGCTACACATGCTAATATGCTATGACATTTGTCTCTGATATATAGAGTGATAAGCAACATTTAGCATATTGTGAGGAAAAGAATTCAGAGTCAATATTGAATTAATTAGATGCAACAAATTTGATTATACCTTAATCAAATGGCTACTGATGTCATGCAGCAGCCGGAAAATCTGTTAATCACCATTGAGCCTCTCCGCCGGCGCCAGATCGACGAGTGCTTCTGCAGCATTCTATCGAACACAACGTAGGCATGTCTTGGTAGCTCCTGGAGCCGTGCAGGGCCTCCAGAGTCCACGTTGCCTTGCTTGGCGAGCACCAGCTCTCCGCCGCGCTCCTCCGTGACGTCTGTGCCCGCGCCCGTGCTTATGCCAAGCGTTGGCGGCGGGCCTGCCTGACAAATGCAGCGTCGATGTGTTGCAGCTCTAGACGGAGGAGGTCCACGATCCCGATGCGCTGTTCGACCCCGCCACAGCGCCCCCGTTGGGGACCCTTGTGACTTTGTGAGCCCCGCGACTGGGTTGGAGGATTACTTTATGGTGGAGGTCGACCTCCAGTCTCGCAGTCACCGACGAGAATGTTCACTTCAGCAGCATCGGCATGCTCTCTGCCCATGGCGTCGCTCCCGTCCTTTGCGGCCAGACCCATCGCCGATCCTCCCCGCGGGTGTGGGCCGTGTGGACGGCGGGGTGGACAGAGCCGAGGAGCAACACCGGCGACGCCGCCGCCGTTGCTTGTGATGCGGTTGGGGTCTTGGGGGCAGATCGCCCTGCAAGTGCCTTGAAAACCAAACTATACCCACACTATCCCGTCCTTACCACACACCAATCAAACCTAAACATTTAAACTCATAATATCATAACTATTAGCCAAACTATGATTACGACTTAATAAGAACCCGTTTCTCAAAAAAAATTATAATATAGATCTTGTCTCATTGCTTTGCATAGAATAGCTGTCAGGCATACCGAGTCATCTCCAACAAATTTCGGTCAATTTCGATAAAATTTTATAGTGTGAACGCGAGGTTTTAATTTCAGGGTCCGGCTCTTGACATGGGCCTATGTGTAGATCTAGCCACACTGCTTTGCATAGAGGAGCTGCCAGGCATACTGAGTCATCTCCAACAAATTTCGGTCAATTTCGATAAAATTTTATAGTGTGAACGCGAGGTTTTAATTTCAGGGTCCGGCTCTTGACATGGGCCCACGTGTAGATCTAGCCACACTGCTTTGCACAGGGTAGCTGCCAGTCATACTGAGCCATCTCCAATAAATTTCGGTCAATTTCGATAAAATTTTATAGTGTGAACGTGAAATTTTAAATCCAGGGTCCAGCTCTACACAGAGAACCCATTTTTTTGATAGAACAACCCATTTCAGCCCAATCCAATCCAACCCAACCCATATTTGCATAGGACCTACTCCACCCCACCTCATTAACTAATATAATCCATTTCAACCAACTCTAATACACTCACGTCAAAATCCAACCCACTAAATCCAATTGAACCCACACCGTTTGCAGGGTGAGGGACAGAGGAGAGGGGGTCAGCATTCGGAAGATTCGCGAGCGCCAGACTTTTGGACACGCGTCGTTTACATGTAAAAAGCAACTCTCAAATTTACTATAAAAAAGAAGATTCCCTATCATATCAAAATGTTATAACATGTATGGACTAAATGTAGATGAAATCAAAAACTAATTGCACAGTTTTGTTGTGCTCTGCGAGATGAATATTTTAAGCCTAATTAATCAATTTTTGAATAATTTTTCGCACATACAAACGAAATGCTACAGTGGCACAATGATTACGAAGTGACATACCACTCCCAAATTTGACCTCCCAATTTAGGATCTAAGGCCTTGTTTAGTTCCAAATTTTGGAGCCTAAATTTGAAAGTAGAAGGTCACTTCGTAATCACATCAAAATGTAATAAGATGCATGGAGTAAACAAGGCCTAAAACTAAACGGGCGACAGACCGGCGTAACCCAGGATCTAACGGTTGATGTCGTTTGCTCGCCCGATCCAATGGATAGCGGGCTAACGGTTGACGTGATCATATCCACCGACCGCGAAATGACCGGGATTCCGTAGTTTAGAGATAGAGATTACTATATGTTTATTGAAAAATCCAATTTAACAGTGACTAAAATTCATTTGAACCTCTTCTCGATATTTACATCTTAGTACAAACGCGGTAAATCTTGTATGGTACTTCGGGAGTAAAAAGTAGACTATATTACGATGCATAGTAGAGAACTTGGCATACCTTCATCCTTTGTTTCCCTTCTAGAAAATACAGCTACAGGAACAGGTGAATGTGATCACCGTTTCTTTTCAAAAGAAGTCAATCGATATGCTGCAACTTTAGCATAGTACTAGGTGATACCCCGTGCGTTGCTGCGGGATCTTTTGGTGCAAACAATCAATGTATCTTGGTGGGGTGCTTAGTGGAAGATGACGTGGCGCGCTGCAAGAATCAACAATCAATGCATCTCGGTGGGGTGCTTAGTGGAGGATGACGTGGCGCGTTGAGAATTGAGAGAATTCTTTAGTGGGGAGCGCTAATATAATTTTGTATGATTACCGCAAGGGGAGATCTCCACTCTGTAATGTAATAAAAGTGCATCCCAAACTATGGCCAACATCCATCATATTCATATGCAAGCGTGGCATTAGTGCAAGGAATGCCTGAAGACATGCCCCCACCCCCGGCCCACTCAGAATGTAGCTGTTGCTCTTGGTTCACTAACCTTTTTTTGATTTGGGCAAGAACAGGTTGTCAGTGCAGGTACCAAGCGTGCTCAAATGTCGAATGGTTGGGGGCAATCCACCCGATCAAGCGTGAAACTGAGATCTGGGAGTTTTTTTTTTGGGGAATATCTAGGAGGCTGAGCTAACGGAAAGGGGATAAACTGCGAGTTAGTATTTATTGGTTTGCCCTGTTTTGGACTCTCCTAGGGCGAACTCTTGCTCCAACTGATTTCGAGGGACATTTGGCTACACTCCAGGGCCCTGTTTAGTTCCCTTTAAAAGACAAAATTTCTCTCTCCAAACTTCACTATTTACCTATCACATCAAATCTCACTCCTCATGTATGGAACACTAAATATGGGTAAATAAAAAACTAAGTACATGGTTTTGATGTACACGACGAGACGAATCTTTTGAGCCTAGTTAGGTCATGGTAGGACAACAATTACCACAAACAAACGAAAAGCGCCACAGTGTGCTACAGTGTCCGATGTGACATTTTCATCAAACTTTATTTTTACTTTACCGGAACTAAACACCGCCCAGGTTAGACCAGCACAGTATTTTACAATCAGACTTTCAGAAAACAATGCCGTCAGTCATGTTATTAAAAAGCAGCAGTTCAGACTGTAGAAAGGGAATTGGATCAACCGTGGTTTGTATTGATCTCATGTGTGGTATATATACACATTACAAGATGCCTCAATGGGCCAACCACCTCAGCTAGATTACAGGAGAGCCGTGGGCGATCGCCGCGGAGCGAGGCGAGCGTGTGCGCCGTGCGGAGCGCGTCGTGCGTGGCGTGGGCGTGCATTGCGTGCACGGCGCAACACGCAGCAGAGCTGCTCAATACATGTGTTTCAACACCCCCCCCCCAGTCTCAGCTCGTCGTGTCGACCCAGAGTCTG
>OAMR01000103.1:1506264-1526094 GCA_900205405.1 Echinochloa crus-galli
CCAGAGATCCAGGAGATGCTCGTTTATTCGCTGCCATGCACGCCAAAAGAAGAGTCTGCAACTCTGCATTGCGTCTCATGCCAATTACGATTATACATCAGCTAACATCAGGAACCGTGCAGCACGGGGCAGCTAGCCGTCAGGACTTCGTTCAGGTGCTCGAGCAATTGCAGAAGAGTATTCTATGGGAAACAGCTATACCTACATACTCATCATATAGCTCTACAGCAGCTAGCAGGATGTGAACAAAAACGAATCAACAACTTTTGGGCTGGAAGATGTAGGCCGACAGGTCCCCAGCCCAATACAAACATAAGGGCTCGGCCTCCCGCAGTTTACTCCCGATTTGGGCCGTGGTACGGGCCAAATGTCAGCGCAGTCGACAAAGCACTGTTCAATTTTTTTTATTTTTATTTTTGTGCTGCATTCGCTTATAGCCGTGTGACTTCTAATTCTATGCACGCATTTGCCTGCTTCACTTGCACAGAACCAAATGAAGATGGCACCTCCATCATGTTCATGCATATGGAGCTAGCGTCATCGATCAAATGATGAAATTACACTGCTTCTATTTTTTTTCTTACCTTTTTTTTGTTATGTGGTTATAAAACCTAAAAGAAAAGGCAACAAATCCTTAGCAACTCGATGTCCCAACATGGAACAACGACAATTGATTCGTTTTACTGTGTCATACGCACTAATATCTTTTTCTTCCACTATGAGTGAACCTGAATTTCATAATGGTAACGAAATCACAAAATTATTTATCCCATGAAGTGTTTTCGAAGTTCTAAACAACCGCAAATTTATCGACTAGTTGATCAAGGTACCATATACATACACACAGTACACGAAAGATAGTAACCTACCCACCCTGCCAGCCAGGGAGTACAAAGAAAACGAGCAAATTAAACAAACCACTTCAGTCACTCGGTTAAGGCTTCGTTTGGAACGCAGGAATTTTGCAAAAATAGCATAAGAATTTTAAGAAAAACAGTTTAATTTCACAGAAAAAAACATAGAAAACGAAAAAAGATTCAAAGGGGCCTAATTGGGCATAGAGGAAAGAGGACACGACATCGTGCACATACATCATTATTGATATGACAAACTGCACTGTATGTACCGTAGGGTTCTGCGTTCCTACTCTATCGTATCATCGTAGTCCTTGTTTAGATCCCAAATTTCATCCCTAAAGTTCACTATATAAAAACAAGATTCCCATTATATCAAAATATCATAACATGCATGGAGTAATGAAATCGTGTCAAAAAAACGTAGATGAAATCAAAAACTAATTGCATTGTACTCTACGAGACGAACATTTTAAGCCTAATTAATCAATTTTTGGACAATTTTTCACACATACAAACGAAATGCTACAGTGCGACTCGATTTCCAACTCCCAAATCTGGGGGTGCCAAATTGGCATCTAAATAAAGCCTAGCTCTCAAATTTGCACCTTAAATTTGGGGAATTGAGGTGGATATGATAATGTAACATTTCGTTTGTACGTGGCTGTGTTTAGTTCCCAAACTTTCTCTCTCCAAACTTCATTATTCACCTATCACATCAAATCTCTCTCCTCATGCATGGAGTACTAAACGTGGGTAAATAAAAAAACTAAGTACATGGTTTTGATGTACACGACGAGACGAATCTTTTGAGCCTAGTTAGGTCATGGTAGGACAACAATTACCACAAACAAACGAAAAGCGCCACAGTGTGCTACAGTGTCCGATGTGACATTTTCATCAAACTTTATTTTTACTTTACCGGAACTAAACACCGCCCAGGTTAGACCAGCACAGTATTTTACAATCAGACTTTCAGAAAACAATGCCGTCAGTCATGTTATTAAAAAGCAGCAGTTCAGACTGTAGAAAGGGAATTGGATCAACCGTGGTTTGTATTGATCTCATGTGTGGTATATATACACATTACAAGATGCCTCAATGGGCCAACCACCTCAGCTAGATTACAGGAGAGCCGTGGGCGATCGCCGCGGAGCGAGGCGAGCGTGTGCGCCGTGCGGAGCGCGTCGTGCGTGGCGTGGGCGTGCATTGCGTGCACGGCGCAACACGCAGCAGAGCTGCTCAATACATGTGTTTCAACACCCCCCCCCCAGTCTCAGCTCGTCGTGTCGACCCAGAGTCTGGACCTGAAATCTTTGAACAGTGCCGTCGGGAGTCCTTTGGTGAAGATGTCGGCGAATTGACGGGCGCTGGGTTCTCCCGGACGAAGTGGATGTCAATCTCTATGTGCTTCGTATGCCGGTGATGTACTGGGTTGCGAGCCATGTAGACACTAGAGATGTTGTCGCAGTACGCCACTGTCGCCTTTGGGACGACGCAATGAAGCTCGCCGAGAAGCTGACGAAGCCATGAGCACTCCGCTACGGCATTTGCGACGCCGCGGTAGTCCGCCTCCGCCGACGACCGGGAAACGGTGGTCTGGCGCTTTGACGACCATGAGATGAGCGCGTCGCCGAGGAAGACCGCGAACCTGGACGTGGACCGCCGAGTGTCGGGGCAGCAGGCCCGGTCGGCGTCGGTGTATGCGGTGATAGTTGGAGACATCGCGGCGTGGAGGTGGAGGCCGAGCGAGAGCGTTCCCTTGATGTAGCGAAGGATGCGCTTTAGCATGGCAGCATGGCAGTCCTTGGGGGAGTGCATGTCCCCAAGACCCCAACCGGAAGCCAAGGGAGACGGCGAAGTCCGCGAACCTGGTGAACCAGGCGCGCGGCGCCTGGCGAAGGCCGTAGAGTGAACGGGAGAGGAGACAGGCATCGTTGGGCTGGTTGGCATCCTCGAAGCCCGTGGGCTGCCGACAGAGGACGCGCTCGGTGATGTTGCCGTGGAGGAACGCGTTCAACACGTCAAGACGATGTGTCGGCCAGTTCTTGGAGGCAACGAGCGTCAGAACAGTGCGGATGGTGGCGGGCTTGACGACCGGGGAGAATGTTTCGCCGAAGTCGATCCCTGGACGCTGATGAAAGCCGCGAACCACCCACCGTGCTTTGAACCGTTTCAAGGTGTTGTCTGAGTGGAACTTGTGCTTGAACACCCACTTGCGTGTGATGACTTGTGCGCCGGGAGGACCGTGAACGAGTGACCACATCTTGTTGCATTGGAGAGTGTCGAACTCATCTTGCATCGCCTGGCGCCAGTGCGGAACCTTGAGCGCGTCGCGGACGGATCGTGGAATGGGCGAGATGGCCGGTGTGGTGCTGGCGAGGGCGTATTTAGGGTTGGGCTTGACAATGCCGGCACGCGCGCGCGTCACCATGTGGTGATGCGGTGGAGAGGCCGGCGCTCGTGCGACGTCGCTTGTCGGTGCCGGAGGTGCTGGCGAATGGGACATTGACTTGTGCGCAGGCGACGTGAACGGACAGGTTGTGGATGACAGCACTGGCGAAGTGGTGGGCGTTGGAGACGCTGGAGGAGGCGCGACGGGAGATGCCGGTCGCGGGACGCTCTGATGATGTTGGCGCACAGGTGGCGCGTCATCGTCGTCGCCGGTGATAGAGGCGGCCGGGGGCGAAGCCGTGGAGGGGTTTGATGTCGCGGCGTGAAAGGGGAAGACGTGCTCGGCGAAGGTGACATGGCGCGAGGTGTAGACGCGGCGTGTCGCATCGGTAGCCGCGGTGATCACTGGGGTAGCCCAGGAAGACACGCTACGGAGCGGGGGCTATCTTGTGAGGCGTCGTTTGCGTGGTGTTGGGGTAGCAGAGGCAGCCGAAGATGTGGAGTTCATAATAGGTTGGTGACGAGCCGAGGAGGAGCTGATGCGGTGTCATTGTCCCCGTGGCGCGGCAAGGGCGCCGGTTGATGACGTACGTCGCCGTGTTCAAGGCCTCGGCCCAGAAGGATGAAGGCGCTGCACTATGGATCAAAAGAGTTCATACACAATCGTTAATGGTGCGTAAGATCCGCTCGGCCTTGCCATTTTACTGGGACGAGTAGGGGCACGAGAGCCGGAAGCTAGTGCCGTGAGCCGCGAGAAAAAGACACATGGCATTGGTGTCGAACTCACGCCCATTGTCATTTTGGAGGGCGAGGATGGGCAGCTGAAATTGAGTGTGGACATAGGAGAAGAAGGAGCGGATGATGTCCTGAACCTCTAATTTCTGGCGAATCGGAAAAGTCCATATGTAATGAGTGTAAGCATCAATCAAAACCACATAATACTTATAACCCGAATTGCTATAAAATGGAGATGTCCACACATCCGAATGAACTAGCTGAAAAGGGAAATAAATTGGTGTCTCTGAAGGAAAGAAAGGCAATCTAACATGCTTGCCGAGCTGACAATGCTGGCAAGTATGAGAAGTGGACTTATTACACTGAAAATCAAAGGAGTGCAGGATCTGACGGAGAGGACCGGAGCCTGGATGCCCAAGACGGTTGTGCCACAGCTCCACTGTTGGTGACGACGAGGCGGTGAAGGCGTGGTGCTGTGGCAGCCGTAGAGGGTAGAGGTCGCCGGAGCCCTCACATCGGAGCGTCACCATTTTGGTTGCCAAATCCTTGACAGAGAAATCATGGAAATCAAATTCAATGGAAACATTATTGTCACGAGTTAGTTGCTTGATAGATACTAGATTCTTGATGAGAGAGGGAGTGACAAGAACATTGTTAAGTCGAAGAGGGAAGCAGATGTTGGAATCGTGGCGGCGGCTGCATGTGTAACAGGCAACCGGGCGCCATTTCCGACTGTGACAAAGGAAGGAAATGGGAGAGGCCGAGGGGAGGAAGTGATACCAGAGGTCGACGACATGTGCGATGAGGCGCCGGTGTCGATGTACCAGTCGGAGGAGCTCGGGGGCTGGGTGGCAACGCTGGCGTCGTTCAGCGCGGCGTAGAGCGCGCTCGTGTCCCAGGGCGACGCGCCGGAGGAAGAAGAAGAACCAAGCGCGGGAGGCTGGTGATGGGCCATCATGGCTTGCTGGGCCTGGAAGGGCGTGCGGGGGCCCAGTACGCCGGCACCTGGAGCGCGGAAGGGCATCCCCCAGGCCTGGACGAGCCTAGTCCAGGGGTTGAAGTTCGGCGACCAAGGTCCGGACGGGCGCTGCTGAGGGGCGTCGCCGCTGGAGGAGCCGCCGCAACCGCCACTCCTGTTGCCGCCACGACCCCGACCGGAGCTGCGGTTGTCGCCGGTGTCGGTGTTGGAGGAGCCGCCGTTGCCGGTGTTGCCGGTGACTGGCGAGGAGAGCCTGTCCGGCCTCGGACTTGTCATCTTGGCTGAGCTGAAGTTCCTCCAGGAGCAGGTAAGAGCGCGCGCGCATGAAGGTGTAGTTCTTGGAGGTCAACACCGGCTTGATATGGCGAGACTTCTTGTTCAGGCCGCGGAGGAGGTTCAACACCTGGCTCGGCTCGGAGACGGGGTGGCCGATGTCGCGGAGGTTGTCGGCGAGTTTCTTCGGCTTGGTGTAGTAGTCAGAGATGGAGAGATTGTCCTGCACGATGCTGCGGAATTCGGCCTCGAGGAGGACCGTGCGCTGCATCTCATTGTCGCGAAAGAGGCCTTCAATGTCAGACCAGGCGGTGAACGCCGAGGCGTTGGCCTGGTAGACGAGGTCGAAGACGTACTTGGTGACGGTGGTGTAGATCCAATTGGTGAGGCAACAGTCGACCTGACGGCATTCGGCGTCGCACTCGGTGACGGCCGACGGCGCACGGACGTGGGCGGTGCGGTCGAACTTGCCAAGGATGGTGTCGAACAGACAGCGCCACTGGCTGTAGTTGGACTCAAGCAGGTTGAGGAGGATGAGAACGTGGTTGCGGATGTTCACCGTCTGCACCACGGCGAGAGAGGCGGGCTGCGGCGCGTCCAGGAAGTCATCCATCGCACCAGAGTCAGAGGAGGAGGAGGAGGAGGAGCGCGCCGGCGAGTGCGCCATGGCGAGGACAGAGGACACGAAAGCGGGATTTCAGGATCAAGAGGTAACTGATACCATGTAGAAAGGGAATTGGATCAACCGTGGTTTGTATTGATCTCATGTGTGGTATATATAGATATTACAAGATGCCTCAATGGGCCAACTACCTCAGCTGGATTACAGGAGAGCCGTGGGCGATCGCCGTGGAGTGAGGCGAGCGTGCGCCGTGCGGAGCGCAAGCGACGCGGAGCGCGGACTGCGTCGTGCGTGGCGTGGGCGTGCACGGCGCAGCGCGCAGCAGAGCTGCTCAATACATGTGTTCCAACTTCCAACACAGACATTTTCACTACTGGCATACTAGAGCAGCTGTTGGATCGACCAACAAGTGACATCGCAGAAGGAATCGCGTTCATCGTTTCGAATGGCGCTTGCTTGCTAGCAGGCAAATCCTGAATCGTGTCGTTCCATGCGATTAGTGCCTCAAGAGATATCAGCGGATACTCAGACATGTCTTTCTGAACCGTTTTTTAGTCAGATCACAATAAGCAAGATAAAAGACTTCCAGAAGCGATGAATGCCAGTGCAGTAGCCCAACAGTTTCAGAAATCAAAACCTCAAATTTCACTTCTATTACCAAAGAGGCAAAGACACGAACTAGGTAAGCTTATTGGTAGAACTGGTTGATAGATGATGAAATTATTCTCGAGTTCGTCAATTATGAAAATTATTCTGTAGTCAACTTGGTATTTTACTTTATCGATTGACGTACTCATTTCCATTGCCAGCCTAATTACTAATTGCTCATGAATGCCTAAATATGTAACTGTAATGTAGATAGTACTCCCTCCGTTCTGAAAAACTTGACGTTTAGGACAAGGTTTATGTCAAACATTGGAAATATAAATCATCAATAATTTTTAAATTGTTGAGTTTACAAATGTGAAAACTATATAAATAGGTTTGTCTTGAAAAGTACTTTCACAAAAGTATACATATATCACTCTTTGATAAATATTTTTATAATAACAAGTGGTCAAAGTTGTATTTTGAAGACCGTGTCGCTGTCCTAAACGTCAGCTTTTTCAGAACGGAGGGAGTAAGCAACAAGTTTAAGAGAAACTATCCCTTCGTCAATTCCGTTTTGCTAGCCATTTCTGGTTGTGCGTGACGAATTCTCTCTGAATTTTTTAGATGACGTAAGCGCAGCTCCCAGCCTAAGGATTCTTATTTTTTTTTCTCGAACATGCAAGAGAGCTGCGTATCTATATATTAAGAATAAAATGTTTTCTTGAATCTGATTACGGGTATATCCACCACTTCTTGAGTACCTTTTTTTTTTAAGAAAAAGACCCAGCAGGAAAACTGCCTGGCAATTATATGAAAGTACAATAAAGTAAGAACTTGTTCATTTCTGCTGAAAAAAAAACATCAGGAAGGAGCATATTTTTTTCTCAATATTACATCTTAGTATGCAAAGGCAGTAAATCTCCTGCCGTAGTTCAGGAGAAATAAGAGATTGCGTTGTACAGAACGAGGTATACTTCATTCTTCAGCTTGATCCACTTGTTGAAAACATGGCTACAGAAATGGATCACTCTTCTCTTTGGAAAGATAGTGATCGATAGGCTGCAACATTAGCATAACCTTGTATTGCATACGATCAGCAAAGAAGAAAACATAATGCCTCCATTTTGGAATGGAAAGGATCATCCCACACCATAGCCAAAATCCAAAAACAATTCCAGCAATCACCCAGTAACACAGCCATTGATCATCGCTACCTTTGCCATTTCTCTTGTCCAATGCAGGTGAATCATTTGTGCAATTAGCCAAAGGAGCTCCACAGAGCCCAGGATTGTTGCTGTAAATGGAGGGGTCAGTGAGGGTCTGGAGTTGACTCCCTGTGGGTATCTTGCCTGACAAATGGTTGTTCGAGAGATTCAATTTGCTAAGGGATAGCAAATCACTTATGCTTGGAGGAATGGCTCCTGAAAGATTATTCAGCGAGAGGTCAAGGGACTCAAGATATTTGAAACTACCAATGTTTTGAGGAATGCTGCATGAAAGATTATTTCCTGAAAGATTCAGAAATCGAAGGCCTTGGAGATTAGTTATCTCTTCAGGGATGCAGTGAGACAGTGAATTGCCAGACAAATCGATACCAGTCATCAGCTCAAGAATTCTTTGGAAAATCAAATCTTGCCCCTTCCAGATAATGTCAATTCTATCCTGGTAAGTGGACCCGTCTAGCGATCCCGTACTGGAATTAATTTTCGGATTCTTCATGGAAATTAAGCTGCCAAACTCCTTTGGTATTGATCCGGTCAAGCTATTGTGGGACAAGTCTAATAACTGAAGCTGCAAAAGCTTCGATAACTCCGAAGGAATTTCACCAGTGAATTTGTTGGACTTAAGGCTAAGAATTTTCAGAGCTGGAATCTCGCTTCCAATCCATGGAGGAATATTACCATAGAACCTGTTGTTCCCAATATCCAGAGTGGCCAGCTGCTGGCAACCCCCAACGACTGACGGAAAGTTTCCAGTGAAGCCATTGCCAGCAAGATGGAGCGACTCGAGAGAGCAGTTCTGGGACGGCGGGGCTTCAGGGATCTTACCTGAGAAAGAGTTTTTGGACAGGTCCATGAACTGCAAGGCCTGCATCTCCCACCAGCAGTCCGGCAGCTCCCCGGTGAGCTGGTTGTTGGACAGGTCCAGTATCTGCAGCGACAGCAGCCTGCAGAAGGCTGAGCCAGACCTGTTGGAGGAGGTGTTGCTGCTGACAACACTGAAGCGTTCGTCGTAGAGGCGCCGTGCCGGTGCCACCTCGCCGGAGAAGTTGTCGTCGTCGGCGAAGCTGTCCTCGAAGAACTCGTCGTCGTCAAGGTCCACGCTCATCGCCAGGCGCTTTGAGCATGATAGCAGGAGACATAGGCAGAGGCAGATGAGAAGGGTCCGGGAGCATCGTGCGTGCTCTGCCATGGCTAGCTCTGGATTTGAGTCTTGGAGACTGAGTCCTAATCTTACTTTTCTGGTTTCGATGCCACTTGTATATGATTGATATCTGGTGAAAGGTTGTTGACGACGACCATGGACTCGCGGCCGTTGTGGAATTCAGAGCACATTGTGCATTTCTAACACGGCATTAGGACGAATGGCCGGCGAGAGACCGCGGTGGGGACTGGAGGAAAGCGAGAGCGACGACGCCACTACCGAGTCAAGGAAGAAGTACACGCGCTCTAATTCACACATGGGGCACAAACAAATCTGTACAAGTGCAGCTGGAAGGCGATCGCATAGCACACGATCGCGACATGTAAAGCGAAGAGAGAGATTAATAGGAAGGGAGTTTTGTGAGGAATACCTTGAAAACGATGAGCACGGAGGACAACTCGGCCGTGCTCGACTGATGGTCCTCGGTTTCTTCCGCACACCACTTCCCTCAGCGGTTCAGTCATTTCGGCGAGCACATCAGACGCGTCCGGTCCGACCCTTGGATTTTCCACAAGAAACGCGGCCGCCGGCCGCCGGTGAGGAGGGCGCCCCGCCGAACACCATCCGTGCGCGCGCTGGGCTGCCCGGGCAGGCAGATGCGGGCCCATGAGTTGTGCAAGTGCAACGGAGAAAGCGGCGGGGACCCGGAACGGAAGAACAAGATGACGCCGAGGATCGTTCGGAGCCAAGAAACAAGGGAAGTTTCCGAACTGCTGCGTCGCCGAAGAGCATGTGTTGCAATCGGCTGGGCCTTATCCGGCCCAATATTATTTGCCTTGACGCTAATTCAGCCCAAGAGATTTAACGTTCCGAATTTTCAAAAAAAGATTTAACGTGCCGAGGCATGACCGTTTTGAAATGCTCGAGGAAGAACACCTTGAAATTCCCAAGGTCTGCGACATTGCCGGCGTGAGTTGCTTCAGTTTCAAGCTCCCCTTATTCCACTCAATTGACGGCCACCGATACTTTCCTCTTCCTATTTCTTAATTGTTTTCATCTGTAGGGGCAGAAACATGTACTTCTGTGTAAATACTACCAAGCAATTAATTTATGTCAATATACTGGTGTGTGAATTTTCTTCTCCGCTTTCTTGCTGGTTGCTGCTCTCAGATACCCCCTTCGTTTTCTTTGCTTTCATCTCTTTTTCGTTTTCTTCACTGTGAAGAGAACTGGCTCCCTATCATGTTTATGTGGTGATTGTAGTGCTATATGGCAACTTGTGGTTGAGATAAAATGTATGCTTGTTTTTTCCGTTTTCCAATCTGTTGATAGTCAAAATTGGCAGCAGCCGAGGGAAACCGGTCTGGCCGGTTTGCCGAACCGGTCAGACCGGTTTAGAGTTGTAATTCGAGTAGGTTTAGGATTCCGAGTTTTGTCCCATATTGTAACCGACTTGGATAGGGATACGACTTCCCCAACCTATATATATGAAGGCTAAGGCCGATTGAGAGCTATTCCAATCGAATCAATCAATATTTGTCCTTTACTTTTACCTCTCAAACCCTACACTTTTCCAAACCCTAATTGTTGTTCTTTGCTCGTCTCCGCGATGTACAAAGGCGTTCTAGGTGGCCTGCCGACCCTAGAGCAACCATAGATTGCTTGAGCTCCGACGGGGTCCCTCCCGAGCCCAAGTTTCTAGGTCTTCATGAGCTCCTGTCTGAAAGCGGTCAGACCGGTTTCGGGAACCGGTCAGACCGGTTTGCCCGGGGAGTTCGGGTGTTGGCCGTGGTGACGTCCTTGCTACGTTTTCATGCGATCTCAAGTGTGTCGTCGCGTTTTTCGTGTCAACATACTTTTTGGCGACTCCGCTGGGGAAGATTAATCTGGTTTTAAAACCGATCTAATCTACCTCGAAGATGTCTGGATCCAACTGTGAAGTCGACAAGAATAACATCATCACCGCGACGATGAAAGAGCTCACGGACGAGGAGCGGAAGCGGTACCTGATTGCTGAGGAGCACTTCAAGGCGCAATTCTTGAAGGGCTTCAAGAAGGATCGTGGAGGCTTCGTCAAGAGAGTTGAAGAGTTCGTCATGCCAGCTTTTAAGTTAGCTAACGATCAAGTTGAGGAACTTTCTAAGGTAACTGGTGAACCCTCTGATTTAATGCAATAAATAACTCGCATGATGGATGAGAAATTAAATGTTGCTCAAACTGTTGCTAGTGAGTTGTTTGTTAATATGGCTAGTGATATTGATTCGCTTAAAAAGGGTAAAAATAATGTGGAACATGAATCTTTACCTAGAATAGATCCTAGTTCATCGGGCGAGCCTAGAAATTTTATAGATCTAAATTTGGGCATATCGGTGAATTTCTATCCAGGCCAGCCGCCTCATCCTGGTTCGGTCAACGAACCGGTCCAACCGGTTTTCCAAACCGGTCCGATCGGTTTACCCAATGCGGGTTAGACCGGTTCCATGGGTTTGTGCGTGACAAATTCAATGATTTTATCCAATACAGTTGCTTCTGGACCTATTTGTACACCTCCTCGTACTACTGTTGTTGGAAGTGCACCTTCGGGATCTGGTGTTTCTTGTGGACCGATTCCGAATGTCTCTCAAACGACGGTACAAAATACGCCTCGTTATACTCAAAATACAACCAACGGGAATTACCAAGCCGATTTCTCTAGAAGCCTATTTTTCTAAGTTCAAAGAAGATCTGGCTAATACAATTAGAACAAAGCTTGGGATTGATATGAGTAGTTCACGTTTATATCAAAAACCATATCCTCCTGAATTTTATCTAGTTACATATCCAAATGGTTGGCGTGCCGTGTTCCTGGGTTTGTTAAATTCAATGGTGAAGATAATCGTACTACTTGGGAGCATGTTAGTCAATATATTTTGCAGTTAGGAGAAGCAGCATTTTATGAGACATTGCATGTTCGCTTGTTTTCATTAACATTGACTGGATCTGCTTTCTCCTGGTTTTCTTTGCTTGCTCCTAATTCTATTCAAAGCTGGTCTCAATTGGAGCGTAGATTTCATGATCACTTCTTTAGTGGAGAAAATGAAACCAAATTGACTGATTTAGCATCTATTAGACAAAGCCGAGAGGAATCGGTTATAGATTATTTCAGGAGATTTAAAGATACAAAAAATAGATGTTTTAATTTATCAATTTCTGAAAAAGATTTAGCTGATTTAGATTTTGCGGCCTTACGATCTTATTTGAAAGAGAAATTAGAAGGTTTTGATTTTCTCTCTATTAATAACTTGTAAATGAAGGTCATGAGTCTAGAATTAAAGCTAAAACATGTTAAAGAAAATGCTAAGCCTCATCGTTCTAATGTTTATGGTTGATAATGATTCTGATAATTTGGATGATGAGGATAACGAAGTTTATGCTGTTGAATTTGTTTGGCCATCAAAAGCTAAGTCTTGTTCTTGTCCTTCGTTGAAGCCGGTTCAGAAAAATCGGCGAGAAGAAATTAAATTTATTTTTAATGTTGCCAAGTGTGATCGTGTTTTTGATGAATTGCTTAAGAATGGTTTCATTAAACTTTCTCATGCAATCCCACCAGCCGATCAATTGAAAAATCATGCATATTGCAAGTGGCATAACTCTTTTTTGCATGCTACTAATGATTGCAATGCTTTCCGACGACAGGTACAATCGGCTATCAATGAAGGTCGATTGGTACTAGCTGAGATGCAAGTTGACAAGGCTCCCTTTCCTGTTCATACCCTTTATTTGAATACTAAAGTGCTGATTCAGCCAGAACAAACGGAAGGAGCTAAGGGGAAGAATGTGATAGTTGGAGAGCCAAGGCCGGAAAAAGTTGATCAAATTCCGGTCAGAAAAGTGACGCTTGGAAAGACTCTGGATGGTAAAGAGTCTTTGAAGATTACTATTAACACATCAAGGCCCGGGGGGCAAGAAAGTTCACCAATAGAGAATTGGTCCGCTGATCAGGCGAAACCGGTCAGACCGGTTTGCCCCAGGACCGACCTAGAACTTTCAAGCCTAGGCGCCCGGAAGTGGGTACTTGGAAAATGAATGAGCCTAAAGTCAAAGGTACAGTTCTAAAGCAGGGACCTACCTTCAATCAGCTCCTAAACAAGTACACAAAGGCCGCTCAAGTTGATCGGCCGATAAAAAAGAGACCATGGTCACCGATGCGTGAGGATGGCTATTCAGAGAACAATAGGCATTATGGTGATGTCGTCACTGTTTATCCACCACAGAAAATGTATGCTACCATGCCATGGGCAGTTCCGGCGTCAAATTCTCCATATCCAACATGGGAACAAGGAATGTGAATGCAGTGTTTCCCCATGCCACAACCACCTCAAGACTATATGGGCAGCGATCCCAGAATTCCAATGCATGAACGATTAGGATCATACCAATCAGGTCCTGCACCAGCTGACACAGTGGTCAGACACCGGTCTGAACATACAATGTAACATCCCAGATTTTTCTAGAATATTAAAAATGTGGATTTCAAAAATTTTTCGTGCTTGATGTGTTTTGCTCATAATCATAAGGCTGTCTTCTTGTGCTGTCTCTAAATTCCTAGTAATGAATTAATTAAATTGCTTTGTGTGCTAAGGACAATTTAATGTTAGTGTGATTTGGCTCTTAGTTGGTTTCTTGGTTCTTTGTGTGTGGTTTAATTTGAATTCTAAATTCAAATTAAATCTAAAGCTAACAACTAATTTACCGGTACTAACTTGGGCTCTAACCACTAACTGTCCTATCTAACTGCGATGAACCTGCTAACTTACCCTGCTCCCTCTATTTGAAGCCTGCTAATTAACCAACTAACTTGGCCCGCTAACTGACCCTCTAACTCTCTCTAAGCCTCTAACCCAGTCAACCTGCTAACCTTTCCGATCTGATAAATCCCTGAGCTGCTCCAGAAATTTCATACATGAATTACGATATTATTTTCCGACTCTTTGAATTAATTCCATGCTAATTGATTCAATTTCGGAAAATAGTCTAAATTCCTTTGTATTAAATTTCTATGAGCTCCATTTGAGTTGTAGATATATTTTTCTGGCTTCTCAAATTAATTATCTTCTAATTAATTCGTTACCAGAAAATTAGTCTAATTCATTTGTATCGAGTTTACGAGATATTTCGTGAGCTAAGATTAATTGGTCCAATCTCTATCTCTCTTGCTAATCTTTTCTTTGCACGAGAAGACTTAATTTACCAAGACAAGTCTAATTCTTTTGTCTCTCGTTTAATCCCCAAAATCCTTCCCATTTCTCCTTGCTGTCATCTCGAGAAGCCCAGCAGCAACTCGATGTAGCCCAGCATGAGGCCCAGCCCAACCACCGCTCCTGCATGCTGCTGTTCAAGTGCAGCCCAGCGCATCCCTCTCTGTCTCTCAAACTGACCGGTGGGGCCAGCAGCTACAGCTGCGTCTTCTCAACGCGAAGCCTGCCTCCGCTCTCTTTTCTGTACCTTCCTTTCTTCTCACGCACGAAGCTCTCTGCCGCTGCTTCCTCTCTCGAGCCAGCACGGACGGCGAGCCCCACCAGCCCAGCCGCTCTCACCTGCCACCTCGGATGCCCTAGCTCCCACCGCCGGATGCTCGCCACGTACCCTTGGCACGGACGCCGAAGCTGCCCAGTGTCAGGGTCCTACTATAATTGGGCTAATCGTAGTGTGGGCTATGGGCCATGGCGGCAAGACTTACTGGGCCTGGTAACTGACGAAGGCAAGCAGTACTAAAGGAGGACAATACTCCAGAGACAAGGCATCGATGAATAATTCAGAAACCAAGTCTTTCGTGTTCTCTTGTTCTTCAACCTCTGGTTACTTTCTCTTCCTCCTACAGATTCTGGTGTATTTCAGATTCCTTCCATCCCCTGGAACTTGCTGATCTCCTCTTATTCCCCTTGCTTTGCTGCTACCCTGAATTCTATCCCGTTGGTTGTATTGGATCCTACTGTATCAGTCCATGGTGATCTGTTAATTGAGCTCTTGTGATCTGGTTGCTAACTATTGGTATTCAGAGCGGTTCGAATCCTTGGAATTTTTTTCCCCCGATCTGAAGATGGCGTGGGAGGAGCAAGTGAGTAGGTGTGATTTGGGGCCAGATTGCTTCAACAATGGTGCCTTCAATAATGGTGCCTGCAACCTGTTCGACGAAATGGCTGCAAGTGATTGGAGGTCACCAAGTCGCGTTCTGGAGGTAACCATTCATCATGCTTACTATCCCATCTCTGAGAAGCTACTCCATCTTGTGTTTGATCCATTTGGAGAGGTGGAGCATGTGGTCATTCTTGGGGGGAGGAGATCCTGTGTTGGCTCGAGTGGTGTTCCAATCGAAACATGAAGCTGCTGAAGCTTACGGGGAGTTGCATGGGAGAAACATCTATGATGGTTGCTGTCAGATGGAAATTAAGTGGGCGTTATCCCAAGTCTGTGAAGCCACCCCAAACACAAGCAGTGGCAACACCATGGGGAGCTTGCCTGCCCAGGCTGCTCCTGAGCTGTCTCCTTCGCCGGCGATTTCCAGCACCTCACCAACCGCTTTTCCCTGGACCACAACCACATCTGTGCCCACTGCTTCACCCACAGCCGTCGACACCATGATGCTCAGCTCCACCACTAATGTCACCATGGTGCGTGCGACATCCTCAGTGGCATTATCGGTTCTGACATCAGTACCAACCACTCCAACCGCTGAATGGACTACATGTATGACCATGCCTCTTGTTGCGCCGACAGATTCACTTACACCGGCATCAGTTGCTCAGGCTATAGAGGAGGAGATCCCCACCAACTCGCCCAGTAGTTGTTCGACAAAATGTCCCAGTGAAAACATTGGTGAGGTCAAGTCCGTGGACACCCTCACCACCATCAGTATTGTGCCACCAACCCTGTTTCACTTCATGGCTACCATTACCCCATCTTTCTCAAGTGGTGTTGTTTTATGGTGTTGCGGTACCAACATTCATGCTAATCGGAAGGAGTTTGAGGAAAGGATTGATCGAAATTATGTAATGTTATGGCCGTTATTCACTGGTGATTTGGAGGTTGTGCGACCAAGGCAATCATGGCCTCCGCCAATGCCATTTGAGTTCATGGGTAGCACTTCCCTACTGTTGTGTTCTACTGTCAATGGGATCTTTGACTGTGGGAAAAGCAATGTTGCTATACAGTGGGAGATGCCAAGTACTGATGTTCCGCTTCGACCATCACCATGGCCATCTTTCACCACAGTTCATGAGATTCCTGTTGTGGGGTGTTTTTGTTTGCTCTGGAAGCCACCATGGCAGCTACCTGCAATTCTTGAAACCACGAGTGATCAAAGTTTGTTAGTTCAAGGACCATTACTCATGAAATGGATTAGGTAGCAACCATTGCCACTGCCTGTGAGACATGAGTTCACATGTGTTGTTGAATCATGGCCTATGACATGGCCATCTTTTGCCATAGCTGCTGGATGCACCAAAGCTCTGCATTGTGCTTATATCTGGTTCACAAAATCCCCATGGCCACCCCCAAGTCGACTGAATTTCTTCTGTACCACTTGGACTATACATGGTTGCTAAGCTGGAATCATGGAGTAGTTCGGAGCTTTTCTGAGCTTGTAAGCAATACAGACTATGCCACTGCAAAAACAACTATGCCACTGCAAAAACAACTATGTTGTTACATGAAAGGAAATTTTCAGAAGTTAAACATCTCTCTCTAAGTAATCGGTTTGGAGGCAACCTGATCTCTTCTGCCACTATATCTCCTAAAACTTCACTATTTTTGTATGGTGCAGAAGGCAATTGCATTGATTTTGATCACCAGAAACTGCACACATGGGATCCTGGTGGTTTCATTGCATGTGCTTTTCTTGAAGGCACAACTTCACAAGGCAGAAATCATGAGATTCATCTAGTCCTTACTTATGTTGGAGCAATACAACTGGAAATAGTTGAGGAGACAAATGGCAACAACTGGTCGAGGTATATCACCAAAGAAAAGCAATTGTTATGGGATGCAAAAGGAACACTGGACAAATTATTCAGAAATGGTGACAGTAAGGCTACAAAGTCAATTCCAAGAGAGAAAGTGCAACTATCATGGGATCCAGGAGAACAAGGGACCGTCCACAAATTCTATATCGGCATGAGGGCAAGCCGAAGCTTAAGAAGGGGGGAATGTCAGGGTCCTACTATAATTGGGCTAATCGTAGTGTGGGCTATGGGCCGTGGCGGCAAGACTTACTGGGCCCGGTAGCTGATGAAGGCAAGCAGTACTAAAGGAGGACAATACTCCAGAGACAAGGCATCGATGAATAATTCAGAAACCAAGTCTTTCGTGTTCTCTTGTTCTTCAACCTCTGGTTACTTTCTCTTCCTCCTACAGATTCTGGTGTATTTCGGATTCCTTCCATCCCCTGGAACTTGCTGATCTCCTCTTATTCCCCTTGCTTTGCTGCTACCCTGAATTCTATCCCGTTGGTTGCATTGGATCCTACTGTATCAGTCCATGGTGATCTGTTAATTGAGCTCTTGTGATGTGGTTGCTAACAATCAGCCGTCCATCCTGCTCGGAGCCCTAGCCCTCGGGCTATAAAACCCCAGCGCCGCACCTTCCCCTCTCCCAAGCCGCCGCCACCAGTTCTCTCTTCCTCCTCTGCTTTTTCTTCTCTTGCAAGAAGCGCTAGCGCCCAGCTCTGCTTCTCTGCCCCATTCTTCCCTCCACCGCAAGAACAAGCAAGCCGCTTGAACTCTCTCCAGCCTCCACTCGATCTTCCTCTACTGCCTACCCTCTGTGACAGCAGCTCGCACAGCAAGCTGCTGGCCTGAACCACACCAGCGTCGAGCAGAGACCGGTGCCACCGACGACCGCAAGCCGGAGGCCGGACCACGACGACCACGCCGTTGCCCACGACCACGAGGTGGAGATGAAGCCGGTGCCAACGCCGTCACCGACGCGTCGGCAGCCACCCCGCCTGCAAGCTGTTCGACGGAATGTCCAAGCCCGTACCGCGAGCCGGCGCCACGAGCGTCGCCATCTGATGCAAGCCAAGGAGGCCGCCGCCAAGGAGCCACACCACGATGACGTCAACGACCAGGAGCAGGAGCTGGACGCAACTACCAGTACGACTTACCTCTAGCCGAACCGCGAGCTCCTGCCTTTGCCGGCCTCGCCCGCGACATGTTCGACGAAATGCCCGAGCCGAACTGCGAGCCTGCCTGCACCGCACCAAGCCGCCACGGCCGCGCCTCGCCACGGCATCACCATCCTGACCTCCACGAGCCCGCCGGTGAGCCCCCCAAGTCTCTGCCCATCTTTGCTTGCCTGCCTGTCGTGCCGGTGTTCGAGCTGTACTGCTGCCCCGCCTTGTCGCTTGCTTGCCGGCTCTGCCGCGTTGTGCCGTGCTGAGTTCTCCTTCCTTGCTGAGCCGTCGCTGCTGCTCACAGTGCTGCCACCGCTGCGCTGATCGCCGTCGCCCTGTGAACCGGCCTTCGTGCCGTGTATGTCCTTGCAGATGCCGCTGCCGACCTTGCTCGCTGCTGTGCGTGTGAGTGTGAACTCGGATGGCCGAGCGCCCGCACTCCACCGCCAGCCATGCGTGGCCTCGGACCACCGTGTGCCCGCGCATGCGCTTCGCTGAACCGCCGCCACCGCCAACCGGCAGCCGCACGCGTCGTGCACTCGGACTGCCGAGACCCGCGCGCGTGATGCGGCCGTGTCGCGAACGTGGATGACCACGGCCTCGCGCACGAGCGCTTGCAAGCCTCGCCTTCGCTTTGTCGCCGCGCTCCAGCCCGTGTAGCTGTCGCTGCTGCCGCCGTAGCCTCTGGGTGTGCGTGCCTTCGTGCCGCCTTGCAGGTACCGCCGCTAGCTCCTTCGCAGCCACGCCGACGCCAATCTTCTCCCGTCCTACGGCCGCCATGGTTGCCGCGCTACGGGGATGCCCGACTCGCGCGCGCCTTGGCTGCTGCGCATGCAAACCCAGGAGTGCCGACGCTTTAGCCAAACAGCCCCCTTGCTTTGCGCCTTGTGCAGCAGTGAGGTAAATGCCTCTGGCATTTGATCGAGCACCTTGTGCCCTTCCTATCCAAGTCCCTAACCACCTATCTTTATCTGATCCGGCTAACCTGGAAGCCTTCGGCCTTACCCCAGCACGTTGTAGCCAACTCCGGCCAGCAGCTACTGCATCCTAGCCATCTCTGGCCGCCTGTTGCCACTCCCAGCCAACCTCGGCCTGGCCGCGGCCAGCAGCAGCCTGGCTGCAGCCGGCCACAGCTAGCCACTGCCTGCCCAGACCTGGCCATAGCTGGCTATGCTTGGCCATAGCTGGCCAACCTTGGCCGCAAGCATCCCTAGACCAAACCTACGCCCTTCCTTGCTGTTCTCAAGTGATCCTCGCTCGTGTAGTCTTTCCCACTAACCATCGGACCCACTAACTTGACGTGAATCCAGTGTCCACTAACATGTAGGGATCCACATGCTGACATGTGGGACCCTCTGACTCTGTTGCAACTAACGAGTTGTTGACTGTCTTTCAGTCAACGCCGACGTACGCAGAGCCCACTGCTAGCGTCAGCAGAACTAACCTAGAGCCGACATGTGGCATGCTCTTTTGATGCCACATGTCCTTGTTGTTTTCTTTTTCGTAATAAATTAAATCCAAAATGTATTTCGATATTTGAAAATCTATAATAAATTGACTCTAGCTTAGAAAGATATGAAACTGCTTTCATTATTTTTCTAAAATCTGGATCTACGCGTTAGTGTAGAGTTTGGTGTTATTTGGTTCTTCCTTGCTTCTTCTTTTGGAGTTAATTTGCTTAGTTATCGTTGTTATTGTAATTCGATTATTAGGATCCTCTGAAGACTCGGACGACTTCGTCGACCTCATCTTCGACTACGCTGATGAAGATAAAGATATGGACTATGCTCCAGGTTCACGCCCGACCAATCTCTGAAATACCTATTAGACATGCTATTAGAATGCTAGCGCTTTACTTTAATCGCATGAT
>OAMR01000103.1:1526721-1546126 GCA_900205405.1 Echinochloa crus-galli
ACCACTTGGACTATACATGGTTGCTAAACTGGAATTATGGAGTAGTTTGGAGCTTTTCTGAGCTTGTAAGCAATACAGACTATGCCACTGCAAAAACAACTATGCCACTGCAAAAACAACTATGCCACTGCAAAAACAACTATGCCACTGCAAAAACAACTATGCCACTGCAAAAACAACTATGCCACTGCAAAAACAACTATGCCACTGCAAAAACAACTATGCCACTGCAAAAACAACTATGCCACTGCAAAAACAACTATGCCACTGCAAAAACAACTATGCCACTGCAAAAACAACTATGCCACTGCAAAAACAACTATGCCACTGCAAAAACAACTATGCCACTGCAAAAACAACTATGCCACTGCAAAAACAACTATGCCACTGCAAAAACAACTATGCCACTGCAAAAACAACTATGCCACTGCAAAAACAACTATGCCACTGCAAAAACAACTATGCCACTGCAAAAACAACTATGCCACTGCAAAAACAACTATGCCACTGCAAAAACAACTATGCCACTGCAAAAACAACTATGCCACTGCAAAAACAACTATGCCACTGCAAAAACAACTATGCCACTGCAAAAACAACTATGCCACTGCAAAAACAACTATGTTGTTACATGAAAGGAAATTTTCAGAAGTTAAACATCTCTCTCTAAGTAATCGGTTTGGAGGCAACCTGATCTCTTCTGCCACTATATCTCCTAAAACTTCACTATTTTTGTATGGTGCAGAAGGCAATTGCATTGATTTTGATCACCAGAAACTGCACACATGGGATCCTGGTGGTTTCATTGCATGTGCTTTTCTTGAAGGCACAACTTCACAAGGCAGAAATCATGAGATTCATCTAGTCCTTACTTATGTTGGAGCAATACAACTGGAAATAGTTGAGGAGACAAATGGCAACAACTGGTCGAGGTATATCACCAAAGAAAAGCAATTGTTATGGGATGCAAAAGGAACACTGGACAAATTATTCAGAAATGGTGACAGTAAGGCTACAAAGTCAATTCCAAGAGAGAAAGTGCAACTATCATGGGATCCAGGAGAACAAGGGACCGTCCACAAATTCTATATCGGCATGAGGGCAAGCCGAAGCTTAAGAAGGGGGGAATGTCAGGGTCCTACTATAATTGGGCTAATCGTAGTGTGGGCTATGGGCCGTGGCGGCAAGACTTACTGGGCCCGGTAGCTGATGAAGGCAAGCAGTACTAAAGGAGGACAATACTCCAGAGACAAGGCATCGATGAATAATTCAGAAACCAAGTCTTTCGTGTTCTCTTGTTCTTCAACCTCTGGTTACTTTCTCTTCCTCCTACAGATTCTGGTGTATTTCGGATTCCTTCCATCCCCTGGAACTTGCTGATCTCCTCTTATTCCCCTTGCTTTGCTGCTACCCTGAATTCTATCCCGTTGGTTGCATTGGATCCTACTGTATCAGTCCATGGTGATCTGTTAATTGAGCTCTTGTGATGTGGTTGCTAACAATCAGCCGTCCATCCTGCTCGGAGCCCTAGCCCTCGGGCTATAAAACCCCAGCGCCGCACCTTCCCCTCTCCCAAGCCGCCGCCACCAGTTCTCTCTTCCTCCTCTGCTTTTTCTTCTCTTGCAAGAAGCGCTAGCGCCCAGCTCTGCTTCTCTGCCCCATTCTTCCCTCCACCGCAAGAACAAGCAAGCCGCTTGAACTCTCTCCAGCCTCCACTCGATCTTCCTCTACTGCCTACCCTCTGTGACAGCCGCTCGCACAGCAAGCTGCTGGCCTGAACCACACCAGCGTCGAGCCGAGACCGCCGCCGCCGAGAAGCCGGAGGCCAGAGCTGCAGCAAGGAGGAGCCGAGCGCGGCGCCGCTGCCACCGACGACCGCAAGCCGGAGGCCGGACCATGACGACCACACCGTCGCCCACGACCACGAGATGGAGATGAAGCCGGTGCCAACGCTGTCACCGACGCGTCGGCAGCCACCCCGCCTGCAAGCTGTTCGATGGAATGTCCAAGCCCGTACCGCGAGCCGGCGCCGCGAGCGTCGCCATCTGATGCAAGCCAAGGAGGCCGCCGCCAAGGAGCCACACCACGATGACGTCAACGACCAGGAGCAGGAGCTGGACGCAACTACCAGTACGACTTACCTCTAGCCGAACCGCGAGCTCCTGCCTTTGCCGGCCTCGCCCGCGACATGTTCGACGAAATGCCCGAGCCGAACTGCGAGCCTGCCTGCACCGCACCAAGCCGCCACGGCCGCGCCTCGCCACGGCATCACCATCCTGACCTCCACGAGCCCGCCGGTGAGCCCCCCAAGTCTCTGCCCATCTTTGCTTGCCTGCCTGTCGTGCCGGTGTTCGAGCTGAACTGCTGCCCCGCCTTGTCGCTTTGCTTGCCGCGTTGTGCAGTGCTGTGTTCTCCTTCCTTGATGAGCCGCCGCTGCTGCTCGTAGTGCTGCCACCGCCGCGCTGATCGCTGTCGCCCCTGTGAACCGGCCTTCGCGCCGTGTATGTCTTTGCAGGTGCCGCTGCCGACCTTGCTCGCTGCTGTGTGCGTGGGTGTGGACTCGGATGGCCGAGCGCCCACACTCCACCACAAGCCATGCGTGGGCTCGGACCACCGTGTGCCCGCGCATGCGCTTCGATGAACCGCGCTGCCGCCGCTGCCAACCCAGCAGCCGCACGCGTCGTGCACTCGGACTGCCGAGACCCGCGCACGTGATGCGGCCGTGTTGCGAACGTGGATGACCACGACCTCGCGCACGAGCGCTTGCAAGCCTCGCTTTCGCCTTGTCTCCGTGCTCCAGCCTGTGCTGCTGTCTCTGTCCACCAGCCGTGCTGCCCTTGCTGCCCTGTCGCTGCCCCGCATCATGCACAGCTCGGCCTCACCACCGTGCTGATGCCCTTGTTGTCGTAAGCCGTGCGCTCCCTCATCGCCAACCTGCGCCACCATGGACGCTGCAGCCTTGGTCAGCCAGGTGCCTGCATGTTCAAGCTCTCCATTGCCCGTGTCGCTTTGAGACCCAGCTCCGCATTGCCACTGTCCGCCGCAATGACATGTCGTCGCGGCATTTCATCGGACACCTTGTGCGCTTTCCTGTCCAAGCCCCTAACCACCTATCTTTTTCTGACCCAACCAAGCCTTGGATGCCTTCGGCCTTGTCCCAGGACGTTGTGGCCACCTTTAGCCAGCAACGGCCATGTCCTAGCCACCTCTGGCCACTCGTTGCCACACCCAGCCAACCTCAGCCTGGCCGCGGCCAGCAGCAGCCTGGCTGCAGCCGGCCACAGCTAGCTGCTGCCTGGCCAGAGCCAGCCATAGCTGGCTATGCTTGGCCATAGCTGGCCAACATTGGCCGCGCGCCTTGCAACACCGCCTGGACCAAACCTACGCCCATCCTTGCTGTTTGCAAGTGATCCTCCCTTGTGTAGCCTTTCCCACTAACCTTCTGGCCCACTAACTTGACATGAATCTAGGGTCCACTAACATGTAGGGATCCACATGCTGACATGTGGGACCCTCTGACTCTTTTACCGCTAATGAGTTGTTGACTGTCTTCCGGTCAACGCCGACGTACGCAGAGCCCACTGTTAGCGTCAGCAGAACTAACCTAGAGCCGACATGTGGCATGCTTTGGTGATGCCACATGTCTATGTTGTTTTCTTTTTCATCATTAATTAAATCCAAAAGGTCTTTCAATATTTAAAAATCCATAATAAATTGACTCAAGATTAGAAAGATATGAAACTGCTTTCTTTATTTTTCTAAAATCTTGATCCACCCGTTAGTATAGCATTTGGTGTTATTTGGTTCTTCTTGCTTCTTCTTTTGGGAGTTTAGTTGCTTAGCTATCGTTGTTATTGTAATCCGATTGTTAGGATCCTCGGATGACTCGGACGACTTCGTCGACCTCGTCTTCGACTACGTGAAGAAAGAATAGGACTTTGCTCCAGGTTCACGCCCGACCAATCTTTGAAATACCTATTAGACATGCAAACTAGAATGCTAGCGCTTTACTTTATATGCATGATGATATGCCTGCACTGCCATTTATCTACCCTGTTTCCTTGCAACCTATTATCCACTTTATGATAATGCTATACTATGCATGCGTTGGGATGGTTGTGATTTGATCCTCTTGGCGTGAGTTGTGGGTGGCTTGGGAGGTGTAGTGCAGCTAGGCGGTGTAAGCGAGTAATAACAACTCGATCTCTTGATCGAGGTGCTTGGAGACTGCACTCGGACAGTCCCTACAAAGTACCTGTTGCGGGTACATGGTTACTTGGTTACTTGGTTATCTTTGAGGAGTTGGGCGGCATTACCTATAATGGGTGCCGATTGCGGACCGTTGCGGCGGATCACTTATGACGCTGATACTCGCTTTACCGACAATTAAGGACCGAGTCGAGTTCCGCCTTTGGACGTGGGAATACTGTGCTCTCCATCTACCCAGAATGGGGAGGGTTCCAGCAAGCCTACTCTAGTGCGGCGCCGAGACTGTAGGAGATTCGAGCTTGATATGTGTAAGGGGGACTCGTTGCGGCATACTCTCCCTGATTTACCACTGCCCCCGATTGGCCCCGGTGGGAAGGTTTCACACCCCTGGGGCAGATGTTAGTTCAAATGTTTCCCGAGCCTAGGGAGACAGGATTGGCGCCGCTACTGCTTAGGGTCTTTGCTGTGGGCTGTGTCTTAGGTTGGTTGCTGACTAGCCTTGCAGCCCGGATGGATTCCAGGAGTGCCACCTCTGCAGAGTGTAAACTATATGTATAGCCATGTCCACGGTTACGGACGACCCGCTTCTGATAAGTTCCGACTTGCATGGGATTCTGCTTTCTTACCTCATCCTTGATTTGGGTTATGAGAGATTGGTCCAGCGTTGCTGACGAGACAAGGCGGGGAGGGAGCTCACCGAGTCGACTAGTGAGTGCAAGGTGTTGGTGGATGATATTTGCGGGAACCTGCGGTGGCAGGACGAGCCCGATGTGGTTGTGAGGCTGATGGTGGGATTCGGGGAGTGAGATCTCTCTGGTGAGGAAAGGTGCTGGAGATGAGTTGAACTTGGATATATTGCTGCTTCGCGCATAGGAAACCCCAGCTTATATTCCTTGAATATCTTATTACTAGAATAGTCCACTTTAAAGCTTGCTGCATATATGGTTGGTGACGTGGACCTGTCCCATTTCCTTGGGGACAATTCTGGAGCTTTAAGGTGACAACTACAACCTTGATGGATGCTGCTTTAGAGGGTTACGTGCTTCGCTCAAGGATGCCTGTGGTGAAGATCGAAGATGAAGACTTGAAGGCCCGCCTAGCTACCGCTGCGTAGATGTTTCATCTTGTCGATGTAGCCCAAGTGGCATGTACTAATCTCGTACTCTGATATGTAAATAATGAATGCAGTCATGTTTATCATTGTATGGATGTGATATTCGGCTGAAATGAGTTCTGTACGTGATAGCTGTTGATTCTGGGACTATCACGATGGTATAGGGAGTCGGATTCTCAGTTTTGAGAATCCGGTTCGTTTCACGCAACATATTCCTCCTAAGCAAGAATATCGTGTCAAGGAGAAGAAGGTGGAAGTAAAGCTCACAGTGGATCCAAAGCAAGCCAAAAGTGATGGGTTTGTTACAATTGGTGAAGTTCCAGTAGCTATGCAAGAGTTGAGCAAAAAGCCGATAGTTATTGGAGATTCGGCTGCTAAGAGACCTGTCATGGCAAATAATCATGAAGCTGGTAGTAGCAAGGCTGTGAAGAAAGTGTTTGAACCGAGGTGGTGTCCTCGTGGTTTGACTCATACACAGAAGAGAAAGTTGCAGCGTTTGCGAAACAAGGAAAAAAGGGAACAGGAAGCAGAGAAGCTGAGGGATGAACAATTTAACAAATATAGACCAATGATTCCTCAGAAGAAAACATGGCAGATCAAGTCAGTTGTGCAATCAGCAGCACAACCGATCAGATCGGTTTCAGAATCCGGTCAGACTGGTTTGGGTCAGTCTCCCATGGAAACGGTTAGACCGGTTTCTGGAACCGGTCAGACCGGTTTGGAACTAGAGGCAGTGGATAAGTCTGTTCCTGTTGCAGATGGAGGTGCTACTTCAGAGATTCCTCCAGTAGTTGAAGATGAAGAGACGATCGACTTTGAAGCTTCTCTAGAGCATGGCAACATGAATGCTAATGTTATTTATTTGTCATTGGATTACTTTGTGGCGCCGGAGGAGGAAATATCTCATCTTCAGCTCGGACCTCGTGATGCTGTGTTTCAAAAGCCACAAGAATCAGAAAATAACTTGAAGGCTCTATACATGTGAGGTCATATCAATGGGAAGGCAATCTCACGAATGTTGGTTGATGGCGGGGCTATTGTGAATCTTATGCCCTATTCTCTCTTCAAGAAGATTGGTGGAAAAGACGAACAACTGATCAAGACAAACATGACGATCAACGGAGTTGGTGGCGATGATCCTGTTGGCGCCAAAGGTGTGGCTTCTATGGAGTTGACCATTGGGAGCAAAACCGTTGCTACAGCCATCTTCGTCTGAGAAGTGCAAGGTAACTTCAGTTTAATTCTTGGGCGTGATTGGATTCATGCAAATCAATGCGTACCTTCTACCTTGCATCAATATCTCATTCAGTGGATCGGTGATGAAGTTGAAGTTGTACTACATGGTGATACTTCTTCCTTTGTTGCAATGGCCGATTCCGATTCTATTAGTGCAAATGATAATATTAAGTGTTTGCCGGGCTTGGATTTGACCGACTATGAACTGATCAGTTGCACTAAGGATGGTTTCGTTCCTGCTACATTAAAGCCGATGGAGAATCGGTTGAATTACTTGCTGTAATTAATGGAGCAAACGAATCAGCAGAAACAAACCGGTCAGACCGCTTCTAAAAACCGGTCAGACCGGTTTAGGCCTGTAACACCCTAAAATTCCATCACGAATAAATCATAGCAACTAGATTTAATTTTGTAAGGATTTAATTAAAATTATCAATTAAATTTGAGCCTAAAAATATTTAAACATCATTTAAATAATTTTGGAGCAATAAGTGGTTGTGCATCATATTTGAATTGCATGTCTTTTGTTTGTTTTGTGTGGAGTTTTCAAAATCATGAAAAAGTCCGAAACCCACCCCTTAACTCTCTCCCTTTCTCTCTTTCTCTTCCTCAGCCCGGCCCATCTTTCCCTCTTTTTCTTTTCCTCAGCCCGGCCCATCTTTCCCTCTTTTTCTTTTCCCCGCCGGCCCATCTTTCCCTCTCTCTCTCTTTTTCTTTCTCCCGGCCCAAGCGCGCTGCGCCGGCCCACCTTCTCTTCCGGCCCGGCTTCGGCCCAAACTTTTTCCCCTCCTCAGACAGCCGCCGACAGGTGGGGCCCACCTGTCGGGCTCATCCCCTTCCTCCAGCCCGCACCCCAGCCTCGCCGCCCGACAGCGCCGCTCAACCTCCTGGCGCGACTCAACCTCCTGGCGCCGCTCCTTCTCCCTCGCTCCTTCCTCTCCTCTCCCACCGAGCCAGCAACTGCCGCTCCACTCCACACCGCTTCAATCTCCCACCAAAACGGCCGCCTCCACCAAGCTCTCCACCACCGAGCCATTGATGGCCGGCCACCCCGACCCCCGCCGCGCCGGCTCTCTCTCTCCCCTCCTCCGCTCTATAAATACCCCGGCCGAGCTCCACGGACCGCACTCGATCGCTCGCCCCTCACACACACCTCGCGCAGCTCGCTCCCGCGCCGCCACCATCGCCGGAGCTCCGCCGCACCGACGATCCACCGCCGTGGTCGCTCTCCACCCGACCCGGCCACCTAGGGATCTTCGCATCGAGGTAACAAAGCCCCCAAGCCTCTTTACCCTTTCTGTTTCGCCCGCTAGCACGCCCTTCCGCCTCACCGGAGTTCCGCCGCCGCCGCTCGACGTCGAGCGCCGCCGCCGCCACGAAACAGTAGACTTAAACCCCCTGATCTTGTTCGCCATGTCGCCCTGAAGCCGTAGGGCCAATCCGTGCTCAAAACCGAGCTCTGTAGCTCGAGTTCGAGCCAACTCAGGCGATGCGCCGCCGCTCGACCGCCACCGCTTCTGGCAGCCGTCCACCGCGCGATCAACGGCCCAGATCAACTCTGACCCGAGTCAACCAAGTCAAGTACCGGTCAGCGCCGGCACTTTTGCTAAAGAACCCCTGAATTTTCCTGTAATCAACCCGCCGTCCTGTTTAGTTCAAAAATATTTAGATTTAGGTCCTGGTTTTTACAGAAAACCCCCTGAGCTTCTCTGTTTTTGGTTTTTGAAGCCCAGCCCCTGTCTTTTGCGCATTAGCCCTCGGGTTTTAACGCGTAATTATGTTTTAGTCCCTGGTTTCTTTCAGTTAAGCCCCTGTAAACATAGTTTCCTTACCAGCAAGTCCCTACACCGTGTTTAAGCCATATCTTTTCCGTCTTAGCTCCGTTTTTAGCATTCTTGGTGTCCACGCGTTCGTCTTTTCGAGCTTGTTAGTTTTAGGTGCTTGTTTTAGTCTGTTAGTAATGTTTGATGTACTGTTTTCTTATTGTTGTATGTTTTATGCTTGAATCGTAGATCTCGTGCCGGTTGCAACTGAGCCGCCAATTGAAGCAGATCAAGGGCAATATTTTGAAGAAGAAGAGGACGTTTTTGTAGAGCAAGGCAAGTGGCCCTCCTCGCATACTCTATTTGTCCCATATATAATTGCATGACAACTAAAATTTACCTTTATTGCATTAATTTGATGGGAACACCTTTTTAAGGATTCACCTAGTCTTTTATCCATGCTTCCTTGTATCAACCCCGTTTTAAGTAATGTTTTGGGTTAGATATGCTTAGTGTTGCTATACTTTGGGATTGGTTAAAAATGAATCTTTATAAAATGATGATTATGCTACAAATTGTTCGTAGTAGTTGTATCTCTCTAGTCTGTAACTATGCGGGTCGTTGGTCTTTTGCATGCCTTTGTAAAGGCTTCGTAGTGGATCCCTAGCCACTCACCTTGGAAGTGTTTAAGGGTTTGGCCAACCCGGGCGACATGGGGAACACGAGCCATGGTGAAAGTGTGCAACCTCTGCAGAGTGTAAAACTGATATATCAGCCGTGCTCACGGTCAAGAGCGGCTTGGACCCTCACATGATAATTGAACTTAAAGATGAAATATAAATCGTGATTTTACTTATGGTTTTGGATTAAAATGTTTCTAAATGCTTAAGTGGGTTGGTATAAACTACATCTAGTAAATAGGAAATTGCTAATAAAACTTGACCCACTTTAAAAAGCTCACGCTGTGAACCTTAGCCTACTCTTGATAGCCTTGCATTCCCCCCCCCCCCCCCCCGCTTGCTGAGTACCTAGTTAGGTGTACTCATACTTGCTATGCTGATTCAGAGGAGAACAATGGTGAAGAATACTACAGTGATTACGACGAGTTCTGAGGCTTACGCTTCCCCCAGTCATGGTGCCTGTGGAAGTTGAAGGAGAAGACGCTACGCCTAGCTATCGTGTTTCGATAAAGACCTTCGAGTCTCCCGAGAGTGTAATAAAGAATATTGTAATAAGTTATTAATTCTCTTGTACGTTTGAATACTATGCTATGATATTACACTCTTTTGTCTATCGTATGTGTGTAAACATGATCCTAGCGCACATATGAGATGCACTTGGTTTCTCTTCGAAATTCAGGTGTGACAAGGCCTAAACAGAGTCAACCGAGCAAAACCGGTCACACCGCTTCTGGGAACCGGTCAGACCGGTTTATGTCTAGACAATGGATTCAAGAACGTATTGATCATTTTCGGGAAAAATCAGGAGGTATGTTCGAAGTTATTGAAGATATGGGTGATATGAATAAGCTGGGTCAAGGTTTTACTTCAGCCAACCCCTTAGAAAAAATAGATATTGGTGATGGTACTATTCCTAGGCCGATATTTGTAAACAAAAATTTACCGGCTGAGTATAATGCCGAGTTAATAAATTTGTTGAAAGAGTATGTCGATTGTTTTGCTTGGGAATACCGTGAGATGCCTGGTTTGAGTCGTGATTTAGTTGAGCATCGTTTACCAATAAAAGCCGGTTTTAGACCTTTTAAGCAGTCGGCTAGACATTTTAATCCCGCTATTTATGACCGAATAAAAGAAGAAGTTAATCCTTTGCTAGATGCTGGTTTTATTCGGACTTGCCGTTATGCGGAGTGGATTTCTAATATTGTTCCCGTTGAAAAGAAGGATTCGGGAAAGCCTAGAGTTTGCATTGATTTTTGAGATCTTAACAAAGCTACCCCCAAAGATTTATATCCTATGCCTATAGCCGATGTTTTGATTAATGAAGCATCTGGACATCACATTGTTAGTTTTCTTGATGGTAATGCCGGATATAATCAAATATTTATGGCCGAAGAAGATATGTATAAAACGGCTTTCCAATATCCAGGATTTATTGGTTTGTTTTAGTGGGTGGTTATGACTTTTGGATTAAAGAATTCTGGCGCAACTTATCAAAGGGCTATGAATTTAATCTTTCATGATTTACTTGGTGTTATTGTGGAAGTATACATTGATGATATTGTAGTTAAATCAGATGGTTTGGATCATCATTTAGCCGATTTAAAACTTGCTCTTGAAAGAATGCGACGGTATGATTTGAAGATGAATCCACTCAAATGTGCTTTTGGTGTTTCGGCTGGAAAGTTTCTTGGGTTTATTATTCATGAGAATGGCATAGAAGTTGATCCTAAAAGAATTGAAGCAATGAAGAAAGTCGAAGCTCCTACTTGCAAAAAGGATTTGCAGAAGTTTCTAGGCAAGGTGAATTTCTTGAGAAGGTTTATAATTAATTTGTCTGGGAAAGTTGATGCTTTTACTTCTATTTTTTGGTTAAAAGATGAAGCCAATTTTACATGGGGGGCAAAACAGCAAGAAGCTTTTGAAAAAAAATCAAAGAGTACTTGTCTTCACCATCGGTGCTTAAGGCGCCTGAAAGAGGGATTCCATTCAGGCTTTATGTGGCAGCTGAAGATAGAGTTATTGGAACTATTTTGACCCAAGAAATCGATGCTAAGGAGTATGTTATTGCTTATATAAGCCGACGGCTCATTGATGCGAAAACGAGGTATACTTTCATTGAAAAGTTATGTTTATCATTATATAATGCTTGTACTTAGTTGAGGCATTATTTATTATCTAGTACTTGCATCGTGTTATGTCAAACCGATGTAATCAAATATATATTACAAAAACCGATTTTAAGTGGTAGAATCGGTAAATAGGCTTATGCATTATTTGAGTATGATTTGGCTTGTGAACCTTTAAAATCTATGAAAGGTCAAATTGTAGCTGATTTTATTGTTGAACATCGGATTGATGATATTTGTGAATTCGATGTCGGCTATGTTGCTTGCGTACCATGGAAATGATACTTTGATGGATCGGCTTGTAATGATGGACAAGGAATTGGTACTGTTTTGATCTCTTCAAGTGGTGCCGTTTTTGAGTTTTCGAACCGGTTAGAAGAAAAGCGCACCAATAAACAAGTTGAATATGAAGCCCATCTATTTGGATTGGAATTTTTGCAAGACATGGGAATTAAACATGTTGAGGCTTTTGGTGATTCATTACTGGTGGTACAACAAGTATCCAAGGTATGCCAATGCTACAATGGCTTGTTAAATGCATATCTTGATAAATGCCTGGATATCATAGCTTCTTTTGATGAGTTTACAATCACTACAACAAATATGGGATTTTATAACGTTTCATTTATGTCATAGAAAGTATAAATTACGTCATGTTTTGTAATATGTGACGCTCGCGTGACGTTTATACGTTCGTCGCTGAAGCCCCGTAATAAAAGGTATTCAATGACGTTTATGCACTTTTTCATCATAAACTTTGTGACGTTTCTTATGTCGTCACTAGATTCTGACGCCGGCTTTTCGTCGTTAAAGACAAAAAAAACATCACTAAACTTGAATACGAATGACATGGCAGTGACGTGGAGATGACGTGGCAGCAACATTATGACGTTTTAGTTCGTCACAAAACAATGTATGGCCCAATAAGGCCCATGCAATGAGCAGCCATTTATGGGCTAAGCCCAATTGTAAGACATTTTTATTTTATATGGTAACAATTATTTCAAGCCCACTATTTTTCCATTCCAATTTAAGCCCCATAAGGCCCAATTTTTTTTCAGGCCCAATTTTTTTAGGCCCAATTTTTTTTTACAGAACTCATAACATTACAGCCCATTATAGCAGAATTTCAAGATTTTCACAGCAAATTGTACCACCTCACAAATATCATAGTAACTTTTCAGACTCAAAGTTACAATATCTGAGATCCGTAATAAAGTAGTACATCAGAAAGTATTCAAAAAGGTAATACTAATTGATGTTGACACCACCAAAATAGCCTGACCACCTTGTTCTCACTTGCAATTGTGTCAGACAAGGTGAATGTTATGGCCGTACTCCTGAAAAAAAAACAGAGACCATTGACTAACCAAATTTGATCAAACTGCTAGGGAGTTCTACATTCAAGTCAATAGCATCACTAAAAGGACCGGCTAAATGGGCCAGCATCAGAAATAACATATCCATAGAGCTGAACAACTTCATGCATATTAAACAGAGCTCAATACCATGTATTTAAGTAGCCTTTCTGGAGATGGGATGGCAGCAGCACTCTCTGGCAAAAGCTCAACCCCTTGGATAGAAGTAGTCTTTCTGGGCATACTCTAAGTTTTTTTCTTAGTTGCTGCCTCCTGCGAAAACACATAATGACAGTGAGGAGTTAGAAGGCAACACAAATACTCCAAAAATTGCATGTGATATAATTCAAAAGACAGAAATAATGCCATGTAAATCATTGTCCTAATATGCAGGAATTGTTCTGTCATATGAATAAAACATGAACCACACCTAAACTTCTAGGCAGAAGTAACAAGGATTTGTGCGAAACTCACCTAAAGACTAAGCGCAGGAAGCAATTTAGCACAAACAAAAGCTTGCCATCTCAGGTACAGGAAGATAATAACTAAGACAAAAGCTTGCCATCTCAGAGAATTCATATTATTGTTTACATCAGGATTTAGAAGATTTCTCTGATGGCAAAGAAAAAGAAAAGAAAACACTTATGTAGATAGATATAGTTGCAACCTGACCCTTATGTAGAAAAAGAAAAGAAAACACTTTACTGCAAAAAAAATTCTTGATAGCAGCAGCATCTCCTAGTTTATTTTCCTAGTGGATACAATCTGCTGCAAAGGAAAACCATCAACTTGACTGCAAAAAGCATGGTATACTCAAAAAGAAAAGAGTAACACACGATCCATTTCAGCCGGCTGTAGGTTGGCAAACAAAACTTAAAGACATGGACATGTCTACATTTCTATGATAGTGCTCAGTATTGTTGGCAAGGTACTACAAGAAAAAACTGGAAACTGAAGAACATATATACATGGCAGTTCAAGTAGCAGTAACATACAGCCTTCCTCGCATGCTACTCAAAGATGCACTTTAGTCTGTGGACAAGGAACAATTTATTTTCAATTCTTGTAGGAAAAATACACCATGCAGTGTTGACAATCTGAAATTTCCTATGACTATGTCAGTACATATCTATCACTAAGAGCTAAACGACTAATACAGATTAAATTTTAAATTATGAATTCATTCACATGGGTGCTATGACTTTAATAAAGAGGACACCGTACATTATGCATCATCTAGATTCGCACAGGCACCAATGTGGGACAACTAACTGCAGACCAATGTGGGACAACAATGCAGGAAGAAAAGCATGGACCTCAACAAATAGAGGTAAAATTGACTCAAACAACACTGCTCTGAACCATTTAACATAGAACCCTGACATGATAAACACAAGCATATTATCCTAAATCAATAAATCATGCATTTCATAACAACTAATCTTGGCCAGGCACACTAACTACAGATGTAGTGGACCAATCAAGCAAAAAAAGAAGAAGCACCAGATAGTCTACCTCTCTGCATCGATGAACAACCCTGGACTTCAGGCCACCAACGCCATGGCCTGCCACACACCTACGCAAGCACATCAAAGGATTGTAGATCAGGTCAAGGCAGAGCAAATCTGGAGTGGCAAAAAGGGATCAAGGTACACGGAATGGTCAGAGCTCACAAATCATATTGCCAAGACAGGATCTACCCATGACTCGCAAACACCACCACCACCAACGGGCAGCAGTAAATCACACGGAAATTGATATAGTAAAATCATAGAGTTACAGCAGCAGTCCTAGGCAATATCATGAGTGCCGGCTGCAACAAGAGGATGCTATATCCTGTAGTTAACAAACTCAGTCAAATTTCTAGCAAATTATGACTCCCTTCAGTTTTGACTTGTAAAAAAAAGGTTATATTTCATACTGAGTTAAATCTGCAGCAATTTGAGATATCAACAACGTTAGTAAGACTTTTGGACCAACAACAATTCATGTTGCTTTACAACAATTTCGAACCAAGGTCACTTCACTGTGATAACTTGAAATGCATAATCCTAGGTCGATCTTGAATCACACAAATATGCAATATATCTGATACTAATTTCCTAACATCATTACTGCAGCACATAATATTAGATCTATCCAAAATGCCGGCTCGACGCAGAGGTAACAACAATCGAGATGAGAGCGAGAGGGAGGCATTCTCACCGGCGGGAGTGGCGGTAGAGGACAGGGGATCGACTGTGCCCGGCGTCAGATCCAGCTGCTTGTAGGGGTCCGACGATGTCCTCGTAGTCCGCGCTGTCCTGCCGTCGCGCCCCCCGCAGCGGCTCCCGAGGACGACGGGTGAGCCCCTCCGGTGCCGGCGGCGGTGGAGGAGGACGAGGCGCCCGCGCCCTCAGACCTAGGCGGCGGGAACGTCTGCGACGGCGGCGGAGGCGGCCCCGCGTCGGCGGAGAAACGGCGGGTTGCTGCCGCGGGGCCGGAGGCGAAGGGGAGGATGAGTCCCTGCGGCGGCGGCGTGGGAGAAGAGGCGGCGCGCGGCGAGAGTGGTGGCCATGGAGGAGGGCGGCGGCTGCTCGGGAGAGTGAGGGGAGAGGGAAACGCTGGGAGGCAGAGCTAGGGTTCGAGTGGTTTTATACCATGGGAGTGTGATCGCAGCCGTCAGATGAGCAATGAACGGCCAGAATTGTTTGGGCCCGAGTAGAAAACGGCCCTAATAGAATTCTCGGCCCGTTTAGCATTTTTCTTTTTCTCTTTTTATTTTGTGTCACCATTATGAAAGGATATAATAAAATATTCATCTTATGTATACAAATATATTTTTTAAATGTAATAGACTATATATACGGTGTTTTTAGAAGTTTCATGAATTTTTAAGAATATTTGATATTTTCTATCATTTAAATGAATTTCTATAGGTATATCGAAAGTAATCCTATTTTGAACTATGACTACCTCTAATAAGAATCAAAAAATTGCAAAAAACATTATTTGGACTCATATATTACATTCTAGCCTGCCCCTTGGATATGTATCATAAATTCAATTTCTTTATAGAAATAAGTCGAGTTTATATCTCTAAATTGCCATAGAATAATTGCAATAATATGTAAAGTTGGTCAAAAAAATCTAAAAATTGACATGAAAACATATTTTTGGTCCATAAGCTTACCCATAGAGTTTCAACTAGTTTCAAAAGAGTTGGACTATACATTGTTCACAAATCAGTACATCACTCACATAGTTCCATATAACTCAAGTCAAACTTTGAGATTTGAATACCATATAACATTTTCGAACTCGTATAAATCTCAAATTTGGAGTTCATATGAGGGATAAATACCAATTACAAATTTTAATTATAGATTAAAAAGAAAAATATAGTGCGGAGAGCAACCTAGGCGTGCCACGTAGCCAACTCTGCCGCGCTCTGCACCTCCAGCGCGCCACGTGGCGAAACTCCTCCACGCCTGCGGTCTGCGCCCCTTTTCTTTTGGGTTTCATAAACATAGATATAAACTATATAAATATTAAATAACAAATTCAACCAAAAACACTTTGACAGTTCATTGGAAAGGCTTCGGGTTTCGGTTCTAGAGGTCCCAGGTTCGACTCCCTCCGAGCCCCTGTTCCCCACCATTTTTTTACTAATTTATGAGCGAGCAAAGCACAGTATAAATAAGTCTTTACCATGTATAGGCATCAATTCATAAGCGGTGCAGTGGTATCTCGCAAGTGCTTTCTATCGTTGACTTCTAAGGTTCGATCCCTGGCGCTCCAATTTTTTTGACCGCACCTTTTTTGTTTTTGTTTTTGTTATTAATTACTTCTTTTCCCATATTCTTATTTCTAAATATTATATAAAAGAGGAATAATCCTCACTTGATAATTTATTTATTAATAAGTTAACATATAGAAACTTATGAAGCTTTATAAATTATGATGATATAATGTCTATAATGTTCAAACTCATTTAGAGAAGTTTTAAAAAAACTCAATTTTTCTTCTAAATATAGAGCTCAAATTTAAAATATTTCAACATGAAAGTTGTAAAACTTTTAATTCTAAGAAACTTTTGTTTTGGCCAATCTTCGAGTTTAAATGCAAATTTCTGTTTAAATCATGGTCAAACGTCATTTGATCCTGGTCAAACGTGTTGATTGGACCCTAGCTGGGCCGCTCGGGAAGCTGGGCCGGGAGGGAGCTGGGCCGCACGGGGGGAGGGAGAGGAGCTGGGCCGAAAAGGAGAAACGGGGAGGCGTTGGGCCGCGGCGAAAATGAAAGGAGGGAGGGAAGGCAGGCCATGAAAAGAGTTTAGGGGGTAAAATCAAACTCCAACCTAAATAACTCTTCTAGGCTTAAAACAAAAACAGTTCAAACCCGAATTTATATTAGATTTAAATTTAAATTTGAACTACAAACAAGAAAAACTCAATGCAGCAACAGCAACATGAATGCATCGAAAATGTTTCTAGGCCTTATATTTGATTTTACATTCTCAGAAATTATTTATTTTCCCTATATTAAATATGAGCATAATTTATTTTTTGAGTTTTTGATTTTTGACAAAGGGGCTACAAAGCAAAAGATAAAGGCATGAAAAAAACTATGTGGGACCCATGCTGGCAGCGTGGACCCACCTTAATCTTGTATTTTTTTCTTTTAAAAATTTATGACGTTTAACAATTTTATTTAATAACAAAACAAAATTCGTCACGATTTTGACTTTGCCAGAGTTTGTGATGATTCTTAGTTACTCTTAATGACGAACACCTCATTTTTGTCACTAAGTTGCGCTGTATGATATAAAACGTCACAAAACCAAACATGATAACCACGAATAAGTCGAACGTCATCAGGTATTCGTCACAAAAGGTGGTATTTGTTGTAGTGAATCAAACATATTCCAAGAGAGGAAAATGGCAAGGCTAATACTCTAGCTCAGAAAGCATCTGGTTATGTTGTTGCAAAGAAATATTTGTATCTTCAAAGACCGATGCAATCAAAAGCCGAGGTTCAGGTTTTGGATGAACCGGTCCAACCGGTTTCACAAACCGGTATGACCGCTTCGTCTGACAGCGGAAAAAACGCCTCGGATGATGCTAATAATTCCAAGGTCGAGAATCAGGACTGGAGAATGCCTATTATTACTTATTTAAAAGATCTTGGTCTTGGTGCAACAAGAAATATTCAGCGATTATCATTTAAATACATGTTACTTGACTATGAACTTTATCGTCGAACCGCCGAAGATTTGCTTTTGAAGTGTTTGGACTCGAATCGGGCCAAAGTTGCAATGGGAGAAGTTCATGAGGGTATTTGTGGTACACATTAGTGGGCTCCCAAGATGAAGTGGTTACTTAGGTGAGCTGGTTTTTATTGGCCTACTATGATGGCAGATTGTTTCAAATACTATAAAGGGTGTGAAGAATGTCAGAAGTTTGGAGATCTATAATTGGTACCTGCTGCATTGATGCATCCTATTATCAAGCCATGGCCATTCCAAGGTTGGGGGTTGGATTTTATTGGACAAATTAATCCTCCATCATCAAAGGAACATTGTTTCGTGTTGGTTGCTACGTATTACTTTACTAAGTGGACCGAAGCGATTCCATTGAAGAATATGACACATAGAGAGGTAATTGAGTTTATTACACAAAATATTATTAATAGATTCGGTATTCCTCAGACTTTAACTACGGATCAAGGTACTTCATTTATGTCTAAAGAAGTACGTGAATTTGCCGAATCCTATAGAATAAAGTTGCTCAATTCATCTCCATACTATGCTCAGGCTAATGGTCAAGCAGAGTCAAGTAATAAGATTTTGATCAAACTAATCAAGAAAAAGATAGAGAAAAATCCTAAAAGATGGCATGAAGTCTTATCCGAAGCATTGTGGGCTCATCGTATATCTAGACATGGTGCTAATAAAGTTACTTCTTTTGAGATTGTGTATGGTCAAGAGGCCGTTTTACCTATTGAGGTAAATCTGGATGCTTATAGATTAGCTAAACAAAATGACCTCGATGCTATTGATTATCATGACTTGATGATGGATAATATTGATGAAGTCACTGATTAAAAAGATAGAAGAAAGTCCTAAGAGATGGCATGAAGTTTTATCCGAAGCGTTGTGGGCTTATCGTATATCTAGACATGGTGCTACTAAAGTTACTCCTTTTGAGCTTGTATATGGTCAAGAAGCCGTTTTGCCTGTTGAGGTGAATCTGGACGCTTATAGACTAGCTAAACAAAATGACCTTGATGTTGTTGATTATCATGATTTGATGATGGATAATATTGATGAGGTCACTGACAAGAGATTGAAGGCTTTAAAGGAGATTGAGAAAGATAAGCTTCGGGTTGCTAGAGCTTACAACAAGAAGGTGCGAGGGAAATATTTTCAGATCGGAGAACTTGTATGGAAGACAATTTTGCCTATTGGAACGAAGAGCAACAAGTTCGGTAAATGGTCACCATGTTGGGAAAGACCGTATAGAGTTGTCAAAGTCGTCTTTGAAAATTCTTATATGCTGGAGACATTGCAAGGGGATCGTTTACCTAAAGCTATCAACGGAAGATATTTAAAGAAATACTACCCAAGCGTGTGGCAAAATGCATGAAGAGTAAATGACCGATAGGTTTTTTGATATCGCCCTTAGTATAAATTTTGGCTACTGAGTTGTAATTGTCTACATTCATGTTTTTTAGTTTGCAAGCTCACTAAAAATACAGGGGGCATGTGTTGATAGTCAAAATTGGCAGCAGCCGAGGGAAATCGGTCTGACCGGTTTGCCGAACAGGTCAGACCGGTTTAGAGTTGTAATTCGAGTAGGTTTAGGATTTCCAGTTTTGTCCCATATTGTAACCGACTTGGACAGAGGTAGGACTTCCCCGGCCTATATATATATATATA
>OAMR01000103.1:1603953-1614977 GCA_900205405.1 Echinochloa crus-galli
GTAGTAGTAATCCATGGCGAGCTGAACCCGAGAGAAATCTTTGTTGCTGCTTTTGGTGGCTTAATCCGCCGTCACTCTCGGCCATTAAATATATGCGGCACTGACACGTGATTGGGCGCAAGTTGATGCTCCAAGTTGCTGGGGTGGGTCGGCATGTGAGATCCCCATGTGCACAAAATAAAGAAGCGTGTGTTCAATTTCAATGGGAGAAGGCACGCTTTTGCAAAATATCTTGGAGCAGAACTTTGGCCGGCCGTCGGCCGCATGAGCAAAGAGAGTGTGGGCCGGGCACGGCGTTTTACCACTTCACTGCACATCATCACCTGGTTTCCATTCCATTTACGATGTCAACATTTGAGCGTGACATCATCTATGTTTCATTGTTTCTCTCTGCGAAAATCTGCATTTCATTTCATGGGAGTGTTTAGTTCCTAGAAAAAGGTAAAAAGTGAAGTAAAAAGTCACATCGGACACTGTAGCACTTTTCGTTTGTTTGTGGTAAACATTGTCCTACCATGACCTAACTAGGTTTAAAAGATTCGTCTCGTCGTGTACATCAAAACCATATAACTAGTTTTTTTATTTACCCATGTTTGGTACTCCATGCATGAGGAGAGAGATTTGATTTGATAGGTGAATAGCGAAGTTTGGAGAGAGAATTTATAGAAATTTGATGATGTGATCAGGAACTAAACATGGCCTGTATGGTCATAGCAAAGCTGTTTATTGCTGTCTTTTTTTTGGAAGCACATGCATTAAGGTCCTATTTGGGAGAGCACTCAAAAAACCAGCTCCAGCTCGGGCAACTCTATATTTTTTAGCTCCACTTCGCCTACTTCAATTAAATATGGAGCTGGCTCAACGTTATAAATGCAACTCTAGCTCTAAAAAATATAGGATTTGATGAAAAATATCTTTCTTGCCCTTGCATTGACTGTTGGTCTGGGATTTTTTTCTGCGCTGCTATGCTAAAAGGTGTAGACTTGTAAATGGACTCCAAATATCTCACTGTAACAGCAGCTTTGCTAGCTAGGTGCAATCCTAATCTCTGGTATCATCCGTGTTCCACTAGTACAATCAGTTTGCTTGTGTGATATCCTTATTATCTCTCTTGTATATCAAAGGTTCTCCTGCAGTATATTCAGTTTGCATGTGCGATGTCCCTGTTGGTAAAAGTCTAGCATATCGTCACATCTTCATGATATTTTCAGCAAGACAGCAACTGTAGGAACATCATCAGGTTTTGGGGTGTTTAGTTCCCGGGAAAAGGTAAAAAGTGAAGTGAAAAAGTCACATCGGACACTGTAGCACTTTTCGTTTGTTTGTGGTAAACATTGTTCTACCATGACGTAACTAGGTTTAAAAGATTCGTCTCGTCGTGTACATCAAAACCATATAACTAGTTTTTTTATTTACCCATGTTTGGTACTCCATGCATGAGGAGAGAGATTTGATTTGATAGGTGAATAGCGAAGTTTGGAGAGAGAATTTATAGAAATTTGATGATGTGATCAGGAACTAAACATGGCCTGTATGGTCATAGCAAAGCTGTTTATTGCTGTCTTTTTTTTGGAAGCACATGCATTAAGGTCCTATTTGGGAGAGCACTCAAAAAACCAGCTCCAGCTCGGGCAACTCTATATTTTTTAGCTCCACTTCGCCTACTTCAATTAAATATGGAGCTGGCTCAACGTTATAAATGCAACTCTAGCTCTAAAAAATATAGGATTTGATGAAAAATATCTTTCTTGCCCTTGCATTGACTGTTGGTCTGGGATTTTTTTCTGCGCTGCTATGGCATAACGCTACAGTATGTGCTGCTACAGTATTGAGAGGGATGGAGGCGGCCGAAAAGAAGAAAAAAACAACGCAGGGGGGAGGGGGAGGGGGGGTGTTGGGCGGAACAGATGAGTCATCTTTTCTTTACGTGAAATAATATATGTAATCAATGATAATGGTGGATACACTACTCTAGAACCCTGGATCACAAACGGTTGGGAACCGGTATCACAAGAATCGTTTGTGATATGCCGTTTGTGATGCTCGGGGCATCACAAACGGTTACTGGAACCGAAGGATTCATCCCATCCGTACTCAAGCCGAACCTTACGTTCCTGATCTCCTTTGAGAATGTTTTCTTGAAATGATAATCAATAGCCCTCCACTGTGAACCATCTGCCGGATGCCTAAGCTTTCCTAGTTATAGATATTACATGATACACGTTTCAATTATTCAATTGACAATGATTGCCTCATCGTGATCAAGCCGCACGTATGCCGGTTCATCGCCATCTTGTTCTTCAAACACAGGAAGGTCGACATCCGGGCCAAGCGGAGGCATGTCGTGGAAGCCGTTCCCTTCTTCCTCGGTTCTATCTTCAACACCGACGATCTTCCTTTTTCCCTGGAGGACGACGTGCTTTCCATGATGAGCGAGGTCCGTTGCATAGAAGACTTGCACTACATCCTTGGCCCAAACAAATGGTTCGTCTCTGTACCCGGTGTTTTTAAGATCGACGACAGTCATTCCGTACTTGTCCTCGAAGACCCCCCTGGGAAGTCTGACCCACTGGCACCGGAATAGAGGGATCTTCAATCGTGGCCCGTAATCTAGCTCCCATATCTCTTCAACGAAACCATAATATGACTGAATCCGTTGATTGTTGTCGTAAGCATCAATACGAACGCCGCTATTTTGGTTGACACTCTTTTCATCTTGCTTTCTCGTGTAGAATGTGTATGCATTTATGTCATATCCTTGGAACGTGGTCACTGTACTTGATGGTCCGATGACCAACAAATCGAGCTCACTACTCCCGGTTTCAGCGCCACACAATTTTAATCTCAACCAGTCGGCAAAGGTTTCTCTATGTCTTTTCTGGACCCAGGATCCTGACCGTCCACTGTTCTGGTCATGTAGTTCTTTCACGTGCATATCGATATATGGGGCAACTACGGATGCTTGTTGTAGAACAGTGTAATGTGCTTGCCTGAAAGCATCAATGTCTTTGACAAGTACCCGCCGTCGGCCGATCGTTCCTCTCCCACCTAGCCTTCCCTCACGATGTGATACAGGGACACCAACAGGTTGTAGATCCAAATAGTACGTGCAAAACTCAACCGCCTCCTCTGTCTCCCATCCAGCAGCTATGCAACCCTCTGGTCTGAATCTGTTTCTAACGTACTTCCGAAGAACACTCATTAACCTCTCGAAAGGAAACATCTGATGCAGAAACATTGGTCCAAGGGATTTTATCTGTGCGACCAAGTGAGTAAGCAGATGCAGCGACATATCAAAATATGTTTGTGGGAAATGCATCTCGAGCCTAGTTATAGCATGGATCAGGTTTTCTTGAAGCTTGTCTAGCGTGGTCGGATCTATGACCTTATGCGAGATTGCATTGAAGAAAGAACACAACTTTATGAGAGGATCTCGAACCTTAGTTGGGAGCACACCATTTAGAGCAACTGGAAGCAGTTGGGTCATGATAACATGACAGTCGTGGGCCTTCAAGCAGCTCATGTTGAATTTTGTCTCTTTTTTGTTCACCAGCCTTCTAATGTTGGAAGAGTATCCGGTTGGCACTTTAAGTTCATCAAAGAATTTACAAATCTTCTTTTTCTCTTTGTCACCCAGTGTCCACGCAGCAACCGGAAGTTTCTTCTTCCCATCAGGTTGTATAATAGGGTGTAGTTCTGGCCTGACACCCATATCTTCTAAGTCCTGTCGAGCTTCGAAGGAGTCTTTTCCTTTCCACTTGGCCTCCATTAACGTGCCGAGTGTGCTCTCAGCCACATTTTTAGTTAGGTGCATGCCATCCAATGCGTGCCGGACAGTCAAGATTTTCCAATAAGGAAGTCTCCAAAACAAAGAGTTCTTTTTCCATATGGAACCGGTTGGTGCGTGTACACTTCCTTTTCCCTTTCCAAAAACCACTTCAACTTTGCTCACTATTTTGTATATCTCACTCCCATTGCGGTACTTCGGAGGCAAGCGGTTATCAATTGTACCATCAAAGGATTTCTTGTTCCAACGATATGGGTGGTCTCGACGAAGGAACCTACGATGCCCCATGTAGACCATCTTCTTGCTTTTGTTCAACCATCTAGCGTCAGTGTCATCGACACAAACCACACAACCATCATAGCCCTTTGTAACCTGGCCTGATAGGCAACCAAGGCCGGGTAGGTCAGTTATTGTTACGAACAACATTCCTTTTAATGTGAAGTGTTCTCGCTTGTATTCATCCCAAACCTTCACACCTTCATTCCACAACGAAAGCAGGTCATCCACCAATGGAGGAGACATCCAAGGGAACACATGGGCCCGCATTAATCAAAAGATTTGGTGTTTATGCATATCACAAACGGTTCGGGAAAATAACCGTTTGTGATAGTAGACATCACAAACGGTTCTCAACTGGAACCGTTTGTGATAGTGGACATCACAAACGGTTCCCAACTGCATGCCAACGCATAAGCTTTGTCGTCTTCGGGTTAGCAAATAGCCGCTTCAACCGAGGAATTACGGGGAAATACCAGACGACCTTGGCAGGTGGCCTTTTATTCCTATCACATGTCATATGTATAGCTGACTCGGACTTGTACCTCGAACTTTTGCACACTGGGCATGCATCCAAATCCTTATAGTCACCACGATAGAGGATGCAATCTTTTGGACAAGCATGGATTTTCTGTACCTCGCGCCCCATTGGACATATCATTTGCTTCGCCTCGTACGTGTTCTTAGGCAACCCATTCGGGCTTGGAAGCATCTTCCCCATAAGATCCAATAAACTGTCAAAGCCTGTGTCCGATAGGCCATTAGATGACTTCAACTCCAGTAGCAAGAGGTCAACTTCAAGCTCGGACATGCTGCAGCCATGGTACAAAGGAGTTTTGGCATCCTGCCTCATCTACTCTAACTTCTTTAAATTCTTCGCATCAAGGCATTCTGGCTCACCATCACGTATCATCTGGTACCCTCTGGTCTGAATCTGTTTCTAACGTACTTCCGAAGAACACTCATTAACCTCTCGAAAGGAAACATCTGATGCAGAAACATTGGTCCAAGGGATTTTATCTGAGCGACCAAGTGAGTAAGCAGATGCACCAACATATCAAAAAATGTTGGTGGGAAATGCATCTCGAGCCTAGTTATAGCATGGATCAGGTTTTCTTGAAGCTTGTCTAGCGTGGTCGGATCTATGACCTTATGCGAGATTGCATTGAAGAAAGAGCACAAAAATCCATAAATCCATGTTGACTTGGCGGCATCATTAATTCAAGTGTTTAAAGGATGTCGATACAACAAGAACAACAAGTAACCATCCGATCGATGCGATTGAGCTTCATGATCAGATGGTTACTGTTGTTCCTATAGTATCGATATCCTTGGTGAAGTTATGTTATTTGTACTCATCAGGTAATTTGGTGACCACACCGGGCGTGTTCAGCCACCATCATCTACTTACCTGGCTCTCCAACTTACAGGCCTACATAAATATCAAGATTTTCTATTAATATTTCTATATTATTATAGCGTTATCTTCATATGTAAACTATATCATTTACTTAAAACTATCAGAAAAAATCATATATACATTTACGAAAAATAAAACAACTCTAAAAACCTTAATCTGCTAATATATATATCATGAAGAATATGTCTACGTATATATTATACCTGCGTGTTGCCGTGCAGCCGGTCTTGCCTTGTGGGCGTGGCCGCACCCGCCTGTAAGAGGAGAGCCAGGTGCGTAGATGAGTGACAACCAAAGCGAGAGAGCGAGAGCAACGAGATCGAAAGAAAGAGAGGAACCAGAGCGCGAGAGCGAGAGAGAGTCGCCGGGAGATATACAAAGCTTTGGGGGAAGCAATGACCAATCACATTTCATGAGAAATGAGCTCTAGAGAGGATGAAAGAGCCCCTCCATCAAATTCATGGCAAATTTCAAATTCTTGTGGTTCAAACATGCTACAAATTGGAAGAGTTGGGTGTTACCAACCTCAAAAAAAGTTGATGGAGAGTTTTCTTCAAAAAACGTGACCTTTCTTGAGCAATTTGGTGAGAAATGGCCGCAACAATGGTGGAAGAAATGGTGGGCGTCGGGTTGGAGAAGAAGAGTGGGAGGGGGAAGTGGGGTTTTGTACTGTGTGAGCCATCACAAACGGTTTGAATTCAAACCATTTGTGATGATTGTCCATCACAAACGGTTTGTGTTACAAACCGTTTGTGATGCCCCAGGCCATCACAAACGGTTTGTAACACGAACCATTGTGATGGACCTCATCACAAACGGTTCCAAGGCTGATTGGACATGTAGCCGTTGGAACCGTTTGTGATGAGAGCATCACAAACGGTTTCCTAGAACCGTTTGTGATAGACCGTTTGTGATGTTTAGTTCTGTAGTAGTGATAATTTCACCCCAACTTTATGAGAAGGTATGGAAGGATGCTCCATGTTTTATCTGGAATTGGCCTCCAACTATACTTTTTTATTGGAGCTGTAAAACTTGGCGTTGCAGGTATTTGGGTAAAAAAATTAAGGTCAGAGTGTTAAAAGTTGGAGCGGAGCCACGCCAAACAGCCCCTAACTACTGTAGCAGATGTAGAGGGTGCAAAGATGTGCCTACAGATGTATGATGTCCTTGTCATGGCTTCGCTTCATCGTGTATTTCCTGTGATGATATGGAATCATACGGCTTTACAACAATAAACTACGGAGTATCCGTCCCGCAGCTAATCTCACTCTCTTCAGGGTCATATGAATACATGGACGATACAACAAACCCAGTGTATAGTATGTTGGTACTGTTTTTTAGAAAAAATAAATTAATTAATTGTTGGGTGTGTTACATCTAGTATGACAATAGATCTATACCATGTACTCCATGTACGTGGATTTTTAATTTTGGATATCGAGTCAAAGGGCAAGTACAATGCATAGACATATGTCGTCTCCTTAGTCCCCGTACATCAATTCATCCAACTGCATTTTTTTTGCCAAGTGTTTGTTATCATCTATAGATTGGCTTCAGTTCCTTTCCTCCCTTCATCGGAGCAGAGATACCTCCTGAGCGGAGATCCCTCCCGACGCTCCTCTCACATATCCCTCCCGAGGAACCCAAGCCGCCGCCATCACCTCCCTCCCCTCCCCCCACCTCGCCGCCGCTGGAGGAAGCCGCCGGAAGCCCGGAGGTCCCTGGGATGGTGGCGGCGGGGCGGCACTCCAGCGGGGGCGCGCGGATCTGGCGGCGGCGGCGTCATGGCGCGCTGGTGGAGATGGCGCGGTGGCGAGAGCGAGAGGAGATGGCAATCAGACGTGCGAGCGGGCGCCTGGGCCGACGGTGGCCCGGGCGGGGGCGCGCGTGCGGGCGCGCCGGTGGTGGCCGGGTCGGTCGCCGCGCGTGGAGCAGCCGGCGGGGGCCGGGCCTGGTCGGCGGTGCGGCTGTCGTGTCTACCGGTAGCCTGGGCCGCCTAGCTCGGGCTCGTGACGGCCGGGTGCGGGCGGCGGCCGGGGCTGGAGCGCGGCGTCCCGTGCGCCGGATGCGCGGCGGCGCTGGCGTGGCCACCAGGCGCTACATCTGGTTCGGACTTTGCAACTACATCTGGTGATGACATCTTCAATTTCGCCTTTATTTTCATATAGACCAGGAGACATGAGTCACCTTGGCTTCATTAGCGGATTCTCTTACTCGAAGACGGATTTCATCTGCAATGTATTCCGGTGGATTATGCACGGGTACCCAGTGGCTACTTTGCAGCATGATATCTCAGGTTACGATTTCAGATGGTCTGCCGGATTTGGAGTTGGTGTCCGTTTGAAGTGGGTCAGGTCTGTTCTATATGAAAGCATTGGCTTGGTAAGAAGGGAGAAGCAACACGGTGTGACTATATCGTGGTGGTAATTGTTACTAATTCACCGGTTCCGGGGAGAAATTCCTAGGTCTGACCTTAATTGGTTGTACCTGGCAGTGACCTTGTTGAAGGAATTGTTTGGATTAAGATGAATTACTCCGTTGGGTGAAAGCTTTTGATCTGGTCTTAATTGATTGGGTCACTGCAATGTTGACACGTGTGCGTGCCGTTTCCTCGTTGGAGGCGTTGTCTCGGGAGCCTACGTCATAGTGCAAAAGCTTCTTGGGTTTGTGAAGCGGATGAAGGTGAAGTCGCTTGTGCTAGCTTGCTGTGCCATGATCTTTTGGTCATGGTGCTCTCATTTTTTATAGGCTGTATGCATCTTAGTTATGCAGAGGCCGGGTTGGATCTTATATAATTGTATCATCGTGATGTAATTATCTAAGATCAATAAAGCTTCCCTTTTTCAAAAAAAATATGCTTAATCTAACAAGCAACAAAATAACATATAAAGATCATATTCATACATGACCGTCCTGATTTACGGACCAAAGCATATATACATTCAATTGTTTACAGATAACACTCGTCATGATTTACGGGCCAAAGCATACATTAAATAGTTTACAGATAACATAATTGATGACTTATTGTATGAACTGTCTATTTGTTGTCTAAGTGTGACATGGCAAATATTTACACACAACAATTGTATGTATTGTTGTACGTACCCTAAATTGTACCTCTATGAACATAATCCCTCCATTCCTAAAAAACTGACGTTTAGGACAGCGATACGGTCTCCAAAACACAACTTTGACCTCTTATTATTATAAAAATATTTATCAAAGAGTGATATATGTATACTTTTATGAAAGTATTTTTCAAAACAAATCTATTCATATAGTTTTCACATTTATAAACTCAACAATTTAAAAGTTATTGATGATTTATATTTCCAATGTTTGATCCAAATCTTGTCATAAACGTCAATTTTTTCGAAATGGAGGGAGTACATCCTTCTCTCTTTGTTAACTCTATGCCATATGGCCAAAAGATACCTAGCACCCATTTTAAGTGCATAATAATATGCCCCGGTACTAATCTAAGGGCACGTTTGGATTCCCATTACTAAAGTTTAAAGTTTAGCGCTTCTAAAGTTTAGCTTACTAAAGTTTAGTAAGGAGGTGTTTGGTAACATGTACTTATGGATAGCTAAAGTTTGTCAAAAGTCAGATTTGCCCCTGCATGGTCTCCTCCTTCCCATCTGAATGAGGAGAGAGAACACGGGTACTAGTGAAAAAAGTGAACTTTAGCACATTTTAGCAAAGTTTTAGCACCCCTTTTATGTGCTAAAGGTTTTGGGTGCTAAAGCTTAGCAAAACTCTTTTAGCAATTCATTAGCAAGGGTGTTTGGATACTCTAGTGCTAAAGTTTAGCTAAAAGTGATGGGCTAAACTTTAGCACCATGGATACAAACACCCCCTAAAACTACTCTCGGTGGAAGTCTAATTTTCAATTAATGAGCCGCCACTAAGCAAAAATGATGATGATGATGATGATGAGATCAATTTAATGGTGAAAGAGAGTAATCCATACACTTTTTCCAGTTTTTGGAAATTCCTCTCAGTCCTCCAATGTAGCTATGGGTTTCATTTATGTGAAGATGTGGCTAAGGCCAGTCTCAGTGGGGATTTTATGGGAGTTTCATGACATTAAATGTGCTGATGTGGCAGAGGAGAGAGTGAAGAGTTTCATGGGATGTGAGAGGAGTTTCATCACCATGAAACTTATCTGGCACAGTCACCTAGTTTTTGATCTAGGTAACCGTGTGATGAAATCCTGCACTGAGATTGGTCTAATAATCTTTTGACAAGTATCACAATGAAACCATGCATACTCCCTCCAGATCCCCATTTATGGTGTACTTTCGTAATTGCTTTTTCCTGATGACGGAAATGAGGAGATCGGGGCAAAGAGGCGGCAGCGGGAAAAGAGGATCTGGATGGATCACGGGGGTGGGGTTGGGCTGGACACAGTTAGGGTTGGACCCTTTCAGGACCCACGGAAAAAACAGTTATGTAAATAATTAAGTATTCTCAAAAAAATAATTAAGTTGCTCTAGGATTGTTAAAAAGGGAGTACCAGAGCAGTTTCACTTTTTTACATAATGGAAAAAAGGTTCCGACTTTACCCTTTTTTGCGTAGCCTAAGCTAGCTAGCTTAGGGCTCCATCACAGTCACAGGTACCGGATGGGCACTTGCTATGAATGGATCGGAGACGATGGCAGATACCCGTTCTAACTATATTTGACTTTCCATCCATACATTTGTGACTCTTATCTCCCTTTCATGATCTGTTCTGAAAGAACCAGTTAGCTACGCTGGCGACTCTTATCGCATTCGTGATTCTTGTCGCTTTCATGATCTATTCTGAAAGCACTTGTGTTGGTGACTTGGTGTGTTTACATGTGCCGGTCCACCAGTTGATGGCTCCCTCCTTTGAAACTAATCTGCGGTGCTCTGAAAAGTGTTGCTAAATTCCTTTTCTTTTTTGCGAGAACTCTTCTATGAACTTTTCTGAAAAATAGGAGGTTTTACATTCCAGGATTTGCGAAACTGAGGAGCATGGAAGAAATAAGATACAACCTCACATTTCTAAATTTTTAGCTTCCATTTAATATATTCTTTCTTCTATAAGTAAAGAACCAAAACTTTTGAAAACACTTTCAACAAAAAACTACCCCTATCTCTCACTAAAGTTCCACCTTGCAGTCCTTTTTTTTCCGTCGAGCCTCCACCCGATGAAAACAGCAAGCGACAAAAATCACAGTTCCAGCCTATTTCTGCCGTTTCGTCCTTCTCTTTTACATAGCGCTGGGGTCTTAGGCTACTCACACGGGTGTCTCTCTATTCTACTGTCTAAAACAGAATGTCATCGTGATTCTCCACTCTTTATCACTTTCTTCCGCACTCGTTCACTCTCTATACCAACTACCAACACGTGGAACCCATCGGTAAATTCTTTTTTAACCCCTCTCCCCTCTCTCTCTCCCTCCCTATCTTCTCACCCTCTGTCTTCAATCTGCTCCCCTCCTCCCCCATCGGCGCCGCGCGGCCACCCCTCCCCGGCCCCTCCGCCTCCCCTCCCCCATCGGCGTCGA
>OAMR01000103.1:1619649-1639179 GCA_900205405.1 Echinochloa crus-galli
GCCGCCGGCCCTTGGCCGGCGCGCCGCCGCCGTCCTGCTTGCCGCCTCGCCGGCCGCTGCTCTTGGTGCACGCCAGGTACGCGGCCAGGAACGGGTCGTCCTCCGGCCGGACGGCGCGCGCCCTCGACGACAGGCTCCTCGTCGCCGGAGCCCGGCCCGGCGGCGGCGGCACGGAGAGCCGGCGCGCCGGTGGCTGCGGCGCCTTCTTCGGGCTCCCCGGCGGCACGTCGTCACGGCGGGATTCCGCCGCGGCCGCCGGCTTCTTGACTACTACTGGCTCCCAAGAGAACACCACGGCGGCCGCCGGCATCAACACGGCTTCCTCCTCCTGCCCCATGCCGGGCGATCAATCGAGCTCCAAGTCGTTGCTAGCTCTGATCCTTGGCGCTCACGCAAAGACCAAGAACCTGCTGGCCGACTAATCAACAACCTGCTAAATCCTATTGATATGAATTGCCTTCAGTTCCTCGCTCCTTGTGTTTCTTGGTGTGAGAAGGCGAAGACGAAGGAGAGGAAGAAGAAGGAGAAGAGACGGTGGTTGGCGTTCAAGTAGGGGAGGTTAGCAGTGGCATTTAGCGGTAGTGGTGGAAGTCATGGAGATATGCAGGCGTCGAATGCGTTCTCTCTTCTCTCCTGGCCCTGCACGACAAAGGTGTGACCTAATGGTGTTTATCCTCGAGCGGTTACGGGTTAGGAATCAATTAGTAGCTGCCTATATAGGACATGTTTGCGTGGAAGTCTACTGCTCATCTCTCTTGCATACTGTATAATGGACAATACTATAGTATAAAGGAGTAGCTAGAAATGAAGAAAGAAATACAAGAGGGGGAAGGAATTAATAATGGTTGGGATTAAGTGCAGGGAATTGCAAGTTTGTTAGGGGTGGATGGGCTTTGTTCAACAGTGATGGCGTGACCACTCTATTCTCTCTGTTTCCTTTTTTTTTAATCCCAACCATTTGTATCTTCTTCATGTACTTTTGGCTCTGGGACCGCAGCAGATATATGCAAATTGTGGAGAAGAACATACGGGCAACTAGTTCCCAAAGTTTTGACTTTTCGTACTGAAGATTGACTTGGATAGGGGCAACTGATGCAAGGTGATACAAATGAGAGCGCAAAGCAACAATGCAAGAGTCAAGCACAAACCATGACTTCCTGCACATGCAAATGGACAGGCACAAATTTGAGTGCGAAATGTGGACTGAGATCACAGAGAAGAATGTTAAAAACGTACTTCTCTTACGGGTTTGCATCTAGAATACTGACTATAGTTCGCACATCTATAAACTATCTCAACTAAAATTGCAGTTAAATATTATATTATTGCCATTGTTAATTAGGGTGATGCTATTTACCAAGAATCTGAAATTTTCAGTTTTTTTGACGATAAATTTTTTTATCGAATACGCGAGAGAATTACGCATCTGTGTATTAAGTGAGAATAGAAATGATTTTACAACGACGCACGAGGCGCCTAGGCCTACCGTTGTCACTACCCTACAGTAGCGAGACGGTGAAGCCAATTACATAGAAAGTGCTAAAACGATTACTCGCGAACTAAACAACCTAAGTCCTTGTTACCGGTCAAAATCCATTGTTCACCTTGCATCTTGATGATGGCTATTACTCCTTGAATCGACGTTTGGACGACAAATTTGACAGTCCGATCCTCGATGAACCACCTACTACATCACTTGATGCCTCAACCTTTGTTCGGATATGTTCCTTTTGATCGCATCATGCATGTTTGCCCATATCTCTCACAAGCAATGCATTAGCTGTCAAAAGCTATGGTAAAACCATCCGTGACAATAGGAAAAGATTAAAAAAAGACAAGTTTTCACATAACAGACACATAATCCGAAACAAAGAGGAGGATGGGATTTCAAATATGTAACTTTTCCCCTCACCACACATAAAAACCTCTCTAATCCAAGCTTTGCTTCACACATAACCTGAAACCAACAAAAGACTAAGAGAAGAGAAGAGAGAAGACGAACTGGCCGGGCGGTGGATTAAGCGTCTCTAGCAGGATCCAGCTCCGGCCGTTTCGCCACCTTCACCATGCTCTTCTCCACGGCTCCGGCGGAGCTCTTGCAGGAGAGCCCGAGCCCGGCCCACGTGAACCGCCGCCGGCCCTTGGCCGGCGCGCCGCCGCCGTCCTGCTTGCCGCCTCGCCGGCCGCTGCTCTTGGTGCACGCCAGGTACGCGGCCAGGAACGGGTCGTCCTCCGGCCGGACGGCGCGCGCCCTCGACGACAGGCTCCTCGTCGCCGGAGCCCGGCCCGGCGGCGGCGGCACGGAGAGCCGGCGCGCCGGTGGCTGCGGCGCCTTCTTCGGGCTCCCCGGCGGCACGTCGTCACGGCGGGATTCCGCCGCGGCCGCCGGCTTCTTGACTACTACTGGCTCCCAAGAGAACACCACGGCGGCCGCCGGCATCAACACGGCTTCCTCCTCCTGCCCCATGCCGGGCGATCAATCGAGCTCCAAGTCGTTGCTAGCTCTGATCCTTGGCGCTCACGCAAAGACCAAGAACCTGCTGGCCGACTAATCAACAACCTGCTAAATCCTATTGATATGAATTGCCTTCAGTTCCTCGCTCCTTGTGTTTCTTGGTGTGAGAAGGCGAAGACGAAGGAGAGGAAGAAGAAGGAGAAGAGACGGTGGTTGGCGTTCAAGTAGGGGAGGTTAGCAGTGGCATTTAGCGGTAGTGGTGGAAGTCATGGAGATATGCAGGCGTCGAATGCGTTCTCTCTTCTCTCCTGGCCCTGCACGACAAAGGTGTGACCTAATGGTGTTTATCCTCGAGCGGTTACGGGTTAGGAATCAATTAGTAGCTGCCTATATAGGACATGTTTGCGTGGAAGTCTACTGCTCATCTCTCTTGCATACTGTATAATGGACAATACTATAGTATAAAGGAGTAGCTAGAAATGAAGAAAGAAATACAAGAGGGGGAAGGAATTAATAATGGTTGGGATTAAGTGCAGGGAATTGCAAGTTTGTTAGGGGTGGATGGGCTTTGTTCAACAGTGATGGCGTGACCACTCTATTCTCTCTGTTTCCTTTTTTTTTAATCCCAACCATTTGTATCTTCTTCATGTACTTTTGGCTCTGGGACCGCAGCAGATATATGCAAATTGTGGAGAAGAACATACGGGCAACTAGTTCCCAAAGTTTTGACTTTTCGTACTGAAGATTGACTTGGATAGGGGCAACTGATGCAAGGTGATACAAATGAGAGCGCAAAGCAACAATGCAAGAGTCAAGCACAAACCATGACTTCCTGCACATGCAAATGGACAGGCACAAATTTGAGTGCGAAATGTGGACTGAGATCACAGAGAAGAATGTTAAAAACGTACTTCTCTTACGGGTTTGCATCTAGAATACTGACTATAGTTCGCACATCTATAAACTATCTCAACTAAAATTGCAGTTAAATATTATATTATTGCCATTGTTAATTAGGGTGATGCTATTTACCAAGAATCTGAAATTTTCAGTTTTTTTGACGATAAATTTTTTTATCGAATACGCGAGAGAATTACGCATCTGTGTATTAAGTGAGAATAGAAATGATTTTACAACGACGCACGAGGCGCCTAGGCCTACCGTTGTCACTACCCTACAGTAGCGAGACGGTGAAGCCAATTACATAGAAAGTGCTAAAACGATTACTCGCGAACTAAACAACCTAAGTCCTTGTTACCGGTCAAAATCCATTGTTCACCTTGCATCTTGATGATGGCTATTACTCCTTGAATCGACGTTTGGACGACAAATTTGACAGTCCGATCCTCGATGAACCACCTACTACATCACTTGATGCCTCAACCTTTGTTCGGATATGTTCCTTTTGATCGCATCATGCATGTTTGCCCATATCTCTCACAAGCAATGCATTAGCTGTCAAAAGCTATGGTAAAACCATCCGTGACAATAGGAAAAGATTAAAAAAAGACAAGTTTTCACATAACAGACACATAATCCGAAACAAAGAGGAGGATGGGATTTCAAATATGTAACTTTTCCCCTCACCACACATAAAAACCTCTCTAATCCAAGCTTTGCTTCACACATAACCTGAAACCAACAAAAGACTAAGAGAAGAGAAGAGAGAAGACGAACTGGCCGGGCGGTGGATTAAGCGTCTCTAGCAGGATCCAGCTCCGGCCGTTTCGCCACCTTCACCATGCTCTTCTCCACGGCTCCGGCGGAGCTCTTGCAGGAGAGCCCGAGCCCGGCCCACGTGAACCGCCGCCGGCCCTTGGCCGGCGCGCCGCCGCCGTCCTGCTTGCCGCCTCGCCGGCCGCTGCTCTTGGTGCACGCCAGGTACGCGGCCAGGAACGGGTCGTCCTCCGGCCGGACCTCCGGCCGGACGGCGCGCACCCTCGACGATAGGCTCCTCGTCGCCTTCTTCGGCCTCCACGCGGCACGTCGTCACGGCGCGAAGGCAGGGAGCGGCCAGCGCGGAGGCAAGCACCCAGCTCGCCGAACTTGAGCTCGCCGGCGGCGCGGCACCGTGGGAGGCCACGGGCTCCAGCGGGTGGCGGTGACAGCCACGGGCGGCGGGCGGCGCCCATGGGCGGCAAGCGCCGGGCGGCGATGCGGCGGCCACCCCCTTCTCCTCCCTCCTGCTCGGCTGCTCCCATGGCGGCGCGCACGGCCTACGTGGCTCGGTGGGGAGCAACGGCCGGTCCGAGGCGGTGCCCGCACAAAGTGTTTACCGAGCACTTTCTCTCTATGGCGGTGTTCACTTCCCTTCAAATCCAAAACTTTTCCCAAACTTTCTCTCTCTAAACTTCACTATTCACTATCACATCAAATCTCTCTCCTCATGCATGAAGTATTAAATATAGGTAAATAAAAAACTAAGTACATGGTTTTGATGCACACGACGAGACGAATCTTTTGAGCCTAGTTAGGTCATGGTAGAACAATGATTACCACAAACAAACGAAAAGTGCTACAGTGCGCTACAGTGTTCGATGCGATATTTTCACCCAAATTTACATTCCCTTCTCAGGAAAGTGAACACCGCCTATGTGTTTATCGAGCCGCGGGATGATTTACCGCCTACCGGGTCTTTCCCCGAGCGCCGCTGCAGGCCCAAACCTGGACGCCGCACGGCATGCACGCCTACGTTGGCGCATACCGTGCGGGCATCCAGGGCCCAGTGCGAGCAGCTAGCCTTACCCGCCCGCGCGCAGGTATGAGTTCCATGCCGCCCAATAATCTAATCCCCATCATCTATGCGCACTGCCTTGATTTTTCTCCACTTTTCATTTGATTTTGTCATCCATCGCGCTACCGGCCGCTACTGCGCCCCTGATGAAATAAACATCCCGTTGCATCTTGCCGGCGTCCTCCAACACCGTCTTCCTGGTACATCTCCCAGCCTCCCTTGTCGGCTATCGCATCCAGTTCTCACAGGCCATCCAGAAGAAGCAGGATGCGCAATCATATCATCTCTGATCGAGTCCACCTGGTTGAGCTCAAGAGGATGGAGGCAGACAAGAAGATCGGCGCGGAGCTGGCTCACTGCTGGGAGCCTGCTGGGACAACGGTAGGATTTTGCTTGGCTGTATTGCTGCCGGATTTAGCCAGTACGTGATTGACCAATCTGTTTCAGTTACGCCGTTTTCTCCTTGAGCATATGCATGCTTGTGCTGTTATGCATTAGTACTAAAAGCTGTGGATCCGAGGACAATGATATATATTACATATATAGGTTTCAGTTTATCATGTGTTCCAAGCTAGTAAGATATATATGGGGGCTGGAGTCTCAACGTGTAGATAGACATCAGTTTATATGCGAGCTCCTCTAGACATCAGTTTATTCATCTCTCTCACCATGGAGGTTAGAGAGGGGCATTGGTTTCAGTTGCTTTGAAACCATTGGCTTAATTTATTTGACACTAATCAAATGATGATCCACTATATCGGCTTATAAATGAAACTGTACGTACTGTGGAACAGATTGGATGACCCGAGAACAAGGTCTGGTCCGGCATTGGGTGTTAAACAAGCATTAGAACTTGATGGCTTCAAAAAAAAAAACTTGCTGGCCACTATGGTATTTTTTTTAAAAAATAATATGTTGTAGTCTTTCAACCTACAATTGAGGTCCAACTTTATATATGTGGTTATTGTACTACAAATTTAGGTAAGATGAGACCATCACAGGAAGTCGATCTAGGGCACAAACGAGCGGTTTGTCTCTCCCATCACCGGCCAATCATCATCAACAAAATAATGGAAGGTACCAAATTTTCTCATTTACTAAATTTTGCTGGTTGTCAAATATTTTGATACCACGTGCGACACGCACGTGCACCTGTCCTAGTGTATATGACTGCAGGACAAATCAAAACAAAATACTGTTCGGTGTCGCAGATTTTTCAAAGGCAAGAATCTCAATTGTCTTTAACTAGCCTATCAATCCATGCGCATGCACGCACGGGCTAGCAATTCTTACTGCCTTGACTGTGCTGTACAAATTCTATAATTTATCTAATTCTCCTATATTCCTATTTCTTACATGTTTGAATAACTTAAGATATTCTGTTTTCATTATTGTTTTTTCACCGTTGCTTTTGGAAGATTTTTGTCTCAACTGATGAAAATATATAGGAAAAATATATGATGGGATCAACAATGCGTGATTATTTTTTCTTCTTGGAATCTTTTACTTCTAGAAATTAATAGGTGGGTACCACTAAGCCAACAATTCTAATTAGTTTTTTCATATGTCTACGATTCCTTTTTATGCTTCCTCTAGTTTTTAAGTCACACGGCGGGCTTATCATATTATAGTCCCAGCATGGGTCTTCTTAGGATCCACCAATAATAGATACGTGTACTATGAAGAAGGATATATCTGTCATTTACTATTTATTTGCATTATACTTAAAAAATGTTTTATGGTCAGCACACATGTTACAACTGAATTATCTATATAACCTATATAGATGCACCCTACTAAAGAGTCTTTAGTCCATTTCTCTCAACATGTAAGCTATTCATGTCATCTACTAACCTACTATATCAGACGTCACACCACTATCCACTAGGACCATCTTTTTATTTCTTCCACCAATTTTCTATGACTAGTAGCATTCATGTATGCAATTTATTAGTTTTTGTGAGCATAATGCTACAAAATTTCCACAGTAGAAATACATGGATGATCAATCATTTAAGAGCCGTCATCTCTCAACGAAATGAATATGTTTTCATGTATAATGTCGTTTGTAAAATAATGTTGCCATACAATCACCTTAGTGTTTTTACTTTTAAATCATATATAATATCATTTAAAAAAGAATATTGCTAATCTTCTTAGTATTTTTATTTTTAAATTTCACATTAATCTTTTTTTAAAAAAATCCGCGGCATCATGCGGGGATCACCTAGTTTCATGGATGAGCCATGATGGCAGGCCACACTAACAGTATCACCTTTTTGTACTGTAAAATGCAGAAAAATAATAGTGTCACCTCTTATATGGTCATTGATGCAACAACTGAATAATTATGTCTACTTTTAGTTAGGGTACAAAATTCTAAGAGCTATATATATATCTAAAGCTCATATGAGTACGTGAAGAAAATACCTAGAAGACCACATCACCGATATTTGCGCTTGACGTGATATGACTAAATTGCATAGTATTACATTTTTGTTTGATAAAATCAATCTAACACACTCGGACATAGACTTCGCTGCCATATCACATTTTTTCCTAATACCAAGGGAGAAGTCTATGTAACCCTCCAACCTATAAAACCAGTTGTTTGTCCCTTTTTTTTTACAAAACCATTCATTTAACCCCTCGAGCAGTTTTGCATATAGCGGTTTTGCCACTCTAAGACGTTGAGGTGGATTTGTTGCTGACGTGGATTGGCTGATATGTGGGTCCCGCTTATAAAGTGGGGAGGAGGCCTGCGGCAGAGGCGATGTGTGGGGTAGCTACGGGGGTTTGCGCCTGAGGCGTGGCGCGTGGCGGCGTCCGACAGAGGCGAGGCGTGGTATGTGACTGTTAGGATGTTTGTTTTCTGGCCACGATGCGCCACGCCAAAATGTGGCGCGCCACACGAGATTGTGCAGCTGCTTGGTTGATTGCTGCACCCAGAAGACCTTAGGTAGCGTTTGTTTCGCTAGCTGTAACGGAAACGCATTACGAAGCGTTAACGAATACGGCTGCAGACGTTTGGTTCACCTTGGACCGGAATCGATTACCATGTTATCTGATACCGGCCTATTCAAAAGTGATTCCGCCCCTTTGCACCTGTAATCGTTTCGCGATGCCGTGATGCCGGCTAGCGACACACGATTTCTCCATTTTCAATATCGTTACCTACGCCATACCAAACAAAGCACGTAAACCACGATTCCTCCGCCAAATACTCTGTAATCTAATTTCAATACTATTATCGTTACCAGTGTGCCAACCAAACACTAGCTTAGCGGTTTTTCTGTTAATTTTCTCGCCGCAAGTTAGGCGTCCGATTTCCCGCCACAGGCTCGAGGCCGTCATAGGCTTGGCGTGGCATTCTATGGCTGGTAACCAAACATGGCCTATGTCCGCCAGAGACAATGCGTGTTCTCACGCCGGCCAACCCCGTGGCCGCGGTCGAGCACATTGTTGCTGTCGGAGCGCGCGTCCGTCGCCTGAGGATTTCTTGCCGTGAGCTCGCCACGCCCATGGATTTAGGCGACGGGTCCCCTTTTGGTTGTCCCGTTCCTCTTCCTCCTGGCGCCATCACCCCGTTGTTGCTGTTGCGGCGCCGAGCAGGTCAGAGGACATGCCGGGGCGCTCGAAGATGATGGCGCATGTCTCCTCAACTTGTTCGATCCTGGTCCGTAATAAAAGAACGAAAAACTCGGCCGCTCTGTGAAATGTTCCACCGCTCACAGAGTCACAGGTGGACCAGCATGACAGCATAGCTAATTAGGCTAGCGCGTGGTAGGCTATGGTGGCAAAACAGCCATACAAAACCACCCTAATCGCGTGACTGATCCAAAGATTTCACGCTTTCATATAGTACAACTGAGTCGTTGGTCTTGTCATCGAATCTCTAGAAAAACTATCACGTGCCATCAGAAATGTTACATATAATCCAACTGAGACTCATAAAAAAACTAGACCTATCACGTGTCATCATAATATGTTACATATTATGAAACTATCCTTTCTCTGAAAAATTTTAGACTTGTCACATGTCATCAAAATATATTGCACAGCTATCACATGCCATTAAAATATATATGTTGCGTATAGTTCAACACTTCAACAATCACTTCCTAGAAAATGAACCTGTCACGTTTCATCTCCAACAAATGTTATCATCAAAATACAGGCCGGCGTTGGCACGTTGCAAAAGTTACATCATATAAGCACCTAATCGATCCCGTTAGCAAGCATATTGAACAAACACACGTTCGTTAGTTCAATACGGAGTACGTCGCTTTTCCCCTCTCTTTATCATATTTTCTATAATACAAAATTACATTGTCACAAATAATAGATTGCCATGTATACAAGGATCTAATAATTAGAAGATATTTCGTCATATTTTTTCTATTTTTCAAAAGAAAAAACTATAATATATATTTCTCCTACTACATCTTATAGGAGGTAATATGTGATAATAACTGTCCGGCCTAACTTAAATTGATGGTCCGCTCTTTGGCAAATTCCTAATCGTATTCTCATATCCAACTAGGGCCGTGTTTCTTTGAAGTTTGGAAATATTTTTCCAAAAGGAATCTTGTATGCATGAAGTACTAAATAAAGTCTATTTGCAAAACCCATTTAGGGATGAGTCTAACTTTGCGCGACGAATCTGATGAGTCTAATTAAGCCATGGTTTGCTACAGTATTGCTACAGTAACCATTCTCTAATCGCGCGGTCAAAGACCTCATTAGATAGGTCTCGCGAAATAGTTCAATGTTGTGAAGATAGTTTTGTAAACTGACTTTATTGAATACCCTTAATTATTGGTCAAAAGAGGTGGAAAAGTTTTTCCACCCCCAAAGAAACACGGCCCTAAAACACATATGAATCAATCGTTGTGCAGTGGCACTTTCCTAGCTCTAAAGCTATTTTGCACACTGAACTCTCTTTAGCTATAAGAAGAGCTCTAAATTCTTTGGTATATAATGGTTACATCCGACCTTTTTGACATCGCCATTTTCTCTAATAGGCCAGTAGCACTGGTAGATGATTAGGTTTTCTCAAATAGACCAGTAGAGCTATAGAGGAATAGATTAGGTTTTCTCAAATACTAGATTAATAGCACTAGTAGAGGAATAGGTTTTCTCTCTAATAGGTCAAAAAAAATTGACACCGCCATTTTCTTCAATAGACCAGTAGCTACTAGAGGAATAGGTTAGGTTTTCTCTAATAGACCAGTAGCACTAGTAGAGGGAATAGGTTTTCTCTAATAGGTCAAAAAATTATTATAGTTTGTGAGATTCAAACCCAATACGTACCTCTTGTCTCACATATAGCTTCCTTAGGCCAGTCTTAGTGGGAGTCATGGTGATGAAACTTCTCTCCACATCACATCCTATGAAACTCTGGCTTCTCTCTCCTATGCCACACCTGCACATTTAATATCATGAAACATCTCATAAACCCCCACTGAGACTGGCGGGCTCACCAAGCTACCAAGACTGTTTAGTTGCCGTCAAACACCATGAGTAATAAGCCTCAAGCCATCACTGGACCAACACTTAGCCTAATCACAAGCTAGATGCACACTTGTCGCTCAGCTTGCACTAATATCCTTACTATTCAATTGAGTACTTTGTTAATCTTCCACTTTGGCATTGAAACACCAAAAAGGAGATTCCCAAGCATCCTCATGGGCGAAGAAGGCGGCTCTCTCTCTCTCTCTCCCTCTCTCCCTCTCCCTCTCCCTCTCCCTCTCCCTCTCCCTCGCAAAGCGGCTCTCCTACAGAACGTGGTCCTCAAGAAGTAGTGGGAGTACGTGGCCCGATGTAGCGGGAAGTGATGTCAACATCGTTGTTGACATCGTCAGGGCTGGAGTCCATCTCAACCGCTGCTATGATATGCTATTGTATATGCTCCTGCATACCTCTAGTACCCATGCATATGTCTCAGTTGGGGAGCGAGTGTAGACCTTGAACGTTATCCTTGACCGCTCAAGATTGAGCAAGTGTCTGTTCCTCCATGGAAGCAAGGATCCAACTGATCCAGTAATCATAGGGCTGCTGACGAGCAATAGTCACGCCAACCATGACACTACCTTGGCCAACAGACCAATGTGGAAAAGGTAGTTCTTGACCGAAGGACAATCCAGCTGTGCTTGATTGATACTCCCCAATCTCTTCCGTGTCCCCACTTTTCTCGGTTGTTTCATCATTTCAACGAGCACATCAGAATATCAGATGCATCCGACTCCATCGCAAGTATGCCGTGCTACGTCTTGGATTTTTCACTAAGCATAAAAATAGACTGGATCAGCCCATTAGGTAGTTGGTCCGACCCACAAAAGTAAGGCCAATGGGCCACATGAGTCGGCCTCAAATTAGTGAAAGGATCCATAGGGTCAGAATAAGGCCAACCCAAAACTCCCGGGCCTCCGGCCGATCCCATCCACACAGAGTGGAGGAGATGAGTAGTCAAGCCAGTGAAGGCGAGCCTAAAGTTCCAGGATGCATGTATACTCCCTCCGTTCTGAAAACCTGACGTTTAGGAAAAGATTTGGGTCAAACATTGGAAATATAAATCATCAATAACTTTTGAATTGCTGAGTTTACAAATATGAAAACTATATGAATAGATTTATCTTGAAAAATACTTTCATAAAAGTATACATATGTCACTCTTTGATAAATATATTTATAATAATAAGATGTGAAAGTTGTGTTTTGGAGACCGTGTCGCTGTCCTAAACGTCAGGTTTTTCAGAACGGAGGGAGTATGTGATAAGTTCAAGTTTGCCTAACATACTGAAATCCATCTTGGTCAGGAAGCAACTTGGGAGTTTAAAACTGTAACATGCATTGTTTTGCAAACCTGCGTGTAAAGTTCCAATTATACCATTGGAATCAGCTCGGGCACTAGTGTAGCAGCAATTTAGTGAGATTGTTTTTGGATAGGTTTTCCCTAGTGGAACAATGTCTGATGCTAATTTCCTGGTACTTTGCGATCATCTATGGGTCCTTCATGTCCGATATTTTTCTACTTTGCTAGAGCACGTGCATATTGACTCTGAACCTTAGCATTCAATATTTCCATGTCGTGTCTATGATCTAAACACTTTTTTGTTTGTGAATACAATCTGTCAGAGAGTACTGGTGCCCACATATGTCGCAAAGTGCTTACGGCCCTGTTTAGTTCGCGAAAAGTGAATGTGAAGTTTGATAAAAAGGTCACATCGGATATTATAATGCACTATAGCACTTTTCGTTTGTTTGTAGTAATCGTTGTCCTACCATGACCTAACTAGGCTCAAAAGATTCGTCTCTCGTCGTGTACATCAAAACCATGTACTTAGTTTTTTTATTTACCCATGTTTAGTGTTCTATGCATGAGGAGAGAGATTTGATGTGATTTGATGTGATAGGTGAATAATGAAATTTGGAGAGAGAATTTTATCTTTTCAAGGGAACTAAATAGGTCTACGTAGTTTTACTGGCCAGAGAGTGCTTCCATATATGTAAGAGAGTACTGGACCACCGTAGTTTGACGGGCTTCCTGTGTCTCCTCGCATGGGCCCCGCGCGCCTCGGACGCTCTGTTGGTCTGCTCTCACTCGATTGGGCTTCATCAACCGTCGTCGTCGGGAAACCTAGTTTTGATTTGCTGCTGCCCAGCCCGCGATGCTTCTCGTTTCTCGTTAAGCGACCCAACATGCTCTCTAACACATCGAGCACAAAGTCGAGACAGGGAAATATTTTCGGTAATGCTCCTGCTCGGGCGTCCGATTCATCGGACGCCCCAGCACCATTCCGTGGCCGCCGCTCTCCAATTTAACTCCCGCATTACCGTTTCTAAAAAAAAAATCCGCATCATATCTGCCTCCTCGCGAGCGCCGCCGCTTCCTCCTCGCATGCGCCGCCGCGCCGCTTCCTCCTTGCAGGCGCCGCTGCTGCTCCTCCACGCGCCGCATCTGCCGTCACCACCGCTCCTCCGCGTGCCGCCGTCGCCTGGCGATGCGCGCGACGCGGACGATCGAGGGGAGCCCCCGCGGGTGCGTGTAGGGGAAGCGGGATGCATCGGCGGAGACGCGGATGGCGAGGTCGAGCGGGAGGCCACGGACGGCACGCCGGCGCGTCAAGAAAGACGAAGGTGGCCGGAGCCAGAGACGGAGGAGAGGGGCCGGAGTGGCAGCAGGCGGCGATCCTTCACGGGCGCGGGCGCCGCTCCTCCACGGGTGCGCCGTAGATGTCGCCTCCCCGCGGTCGTCGTTGCCGGCCGTCCCTGCTCCTCCGCGGGTGCGGGCGCCGCGAGCGCCACCACCACCGCCCCTGGCCGCTCCTCCGCGGGTGCGCCGTCGACGCCGCCGCCGCCGCCTCCTCCATTCCCGCGCTGCCGCCGTCATCGCTCCCATGCCTTCTCCATGTGCCGTCGCCGCCGCTCCCTTGGCTGCCGCGTGCGGAGCTCCTGCTCACCATCTTCTTCCTCCTCCTTCTCTGTCGACCCCTTCCCCGCGTCGTTCCCCGCACCGGCCGCAAGAGGAGCTCCATAGGACATTCATGGCGTGCAGCAGGTAGGTTTTGGTGTATGTTGCTAGGGTTTGCTGCATGTTGCAAGAGCACGTTTCACGTATTTCGGATGTTCTAGGAAATATTCCAAGTGTTTGATGAGAATGTTGCAAAACTAGATCTGGGATATTCTAGGGTTTGGCTACATGTTGCAACAGCATGTTTCACGTGTTTCGGATGATCCAGAAGAATGTTGCAACTGTTTGATGTGAATATTGAAAAAATAGATCTCAGATGTTGCATTGGTTGCAATGATTTTTTAATGTTGCTTTTGATGTTGCAATAGCCTTGTCTTGATGTTGCACGAAGTTTGATTGAATGTTTCGTATGAAATTTGATTGGATGTTTTATATGAATGGCATGTTTCATGAAACATGCTCTGATGTTGCGGTGGGAATTTTTACTCAACTCTCGTAGCAACTGGATGATATTCGATAGCGTCCGTTTCTGTAGGGGTCCCCAATGTTGCAACCGGTGGCTTTCTTTGTTTCAGATATTGTTCTACGATGTTGCATATATTATTTTTGTATGTTGCAAAAAAGTTTACAGGTTACATGGAACATTATATACATGTTGCGGCGGAAATTTTGCATGCTACAGTACCGTCCAATATTTTAACCACCGTCGGACGTCCGGGCGCTAGCAAGTCCGAAATATTTTTTTAGTTAATTGGATATCTGCCATTACAATTTTTCGTTTCTGATATACCATTACAACTCATGATATTGAAAACTTGCCATTACAATTCGTTGAATCGCTCAGATGAGCCATTTTCTACGTCTCTGATGCTCTTGGACCCACGTTGATGCTCTGGTATTTTCGTATGGACAAAAATGCCCCTGCTACCTCACCTCTCTTCAATCGCTGACGTGTGGGACCCGGACGTCAGAGTTATCTTCCTCCTCCCGCTGCTGCCTCCGAAGTGTGCGCGTTGCGCCGCTGCTCTCCTTGAAGCGCGCCCTCACCGTCCCGCCGGCGGCGGCCGCCTTCTTCGCCACGTGGGGCGCCCGCCGTGCCGTCGCCCTCCCGCGTCGCTCGCCCGCCGCCCTCCAGCGCGCTGCTCCCGTGTCGATTGCCTACCTACTCGTTGTGCTGTGCAGGACACCGGCCGCCGCCCGCTCTCCCCAGGCCGCCGCCCGAAAATCTCCGTCACCAGCACCTTCCCCCGCCCTGTAGTGCACGAATGGCGTCTTCAAATTCCAGCATTGCTCAACCATCCACACACTTGCATTCGGCAACGAGACAAATCGAGAAAAGAAACCGAATCCAGCGTCGATCCAACCACCTCCGTGCCTTCCTCTCCGCGATGCACCGCGCCGAGCCGCCGCGGCTCGGGCCTCCTGCTCAGCTCAGCGCCGTTTCCGCGAGAAGCGAGAACTATGCGGCTCCGCCCATGGCCCACGCGTCCGCGGCGGCCGAGCTCCCCGGCTCCGCCCATGGCCCACGCGCGTCCGAGGCGGCCGAGCTCCACCCATGCCGCCACCGCGTCGTCCGGGAGGGAGCTTCTCACCCCGGACGCGAGGCGTGCGATGGAGGTGCCGGCGAGGAGCGTCGTCAGCGCGGGTTGTTGGCGGTCGTTAAATGAGAGACTATGGAACATTCCATGTACTTAGGTTTATTTCTAATAAAGTTCCACGAGTTTTGGTGAGTGTCATGTTTGCAGGTACAATATCACGAAACACGTGCTATAGGGGTCGGAAATGACAGAAACGACCGAACGACATGTTCGGCCGGTTATCCCCCTTAGCCGTACAGGCCGGCGGGAGCCGTCCACGTCAGCGACAACTCAACGAACACATCAAATGCCACATGGACGACCGCAAACTCAACCGGACCCACACCACATCACTTCTGAGCCCACAGAACACGTTCCACATCAGCAGAGGCCGGCCCAGGGGGTCCACGGAGCAGAGGCGGTGCTGGGGGGCAGGCCTGGGCCTCCAGCCCAGTTCGGCCGAACTGGGGGGTACGCCCGAAACGCCCCCAGCACACAACCGCCTCCAGGAAGCCACCCAGGGCCCTTGGATGCAAGGTCGGCAGGATGGACGGTTCGGCCGAACCGACCTCCTTCGCCCGGGGGATTAGGGGGTACCCCCCTGGCTTGCTTGGCCGTTACCCTGCCTAAACCGCCATGGAGAGCTATAAATAGGACCCTGCATTCTCACTTGTACACACACTCAAGCCAAGGAGCTCTTCCATTTCATTTCTAGTAGAGTTAGGATAGTTTAGTTGGGAGTTAGAGTCGAGTCGAGCTGTGCCTCGGAGGTTCCGGAGTCGTCTTCAGAAGCTCTGGTATTAGCTCTTGTATCTTTTACCTTTCTCTTTCATATGACATTCGAGTTATCAATATAGTTATCTACTTTATTCTACTCGTGCCTTATATAGTTGCTTCTACTTTAGTCTAGTTGCTTCTATGTCGTGTTTAGACTATAGTCGGTTCTAGTCCCTAGTGCTCTTAGTTCCTGCTTAAGTCTCTGTCTTAATTGGTTCTTCGATTCTGCTCACACTAGCGGTGACTTGTCATTGGGGTGTGAGTTCGAGTTGCTTGCTTCTGCTAGCGAAGTAAGTAGTTATTGATCTGTGTAGGAGTGGTTCCTAGACTTGTCAATAAACTTAGTTTCTGCCCGTCGCAACGGAGGTGGTAGCCGGGAGGTGGTGACAGCCCTTCCGATCTTCGTAGCCCATCACGTTAGTTCCGGTGTCCTAGGACCCAAGGTTCAGGGTAGTCGGCACCCCTTCTCATCCCTTTCTGCATGTCGGATGCCCTGTTGTCCCCAAGGAAGGCAATAGACTTACTCCGGACCTTTTAGTGCTGGCTCTTTAGCCGCTGTACCTCTAGTTAGATCATGAGCCATGCGGTAGGCTAAGATGATGCGCTCTGCGATCTGGGGGCCAGCGTCAACATCATGTCTAAGGTATTATTTAAAAAGTTACGCTACCCTACTCTATCTCCTACTACTGCCCAGGTTCAGCTTGCGGATTCAACCGTCCGCTACCCCGAGGGGGTGATCGAGAATGTACCGGTCCGCATTTGGGGACGTTACGTCCCTGTGGACTTTGTTGATCTACCACTGAACACTCCTTGCATCCAGTATCGGGATTCCCCAATTCTGATATTGGATCGTAAGAAGTGCCAACAAGCATTTCTGGCGTCGTTGCCGGGGAAGCATTTGGCTAGATTACGTCAGAAACGAAAAAAATTGTAATGACAGATATCCAATTAACCCTTTTTTTTATGATGACGACGACGTTGAACAGGAAGAGCAATGCTGCGTTTTTTGTGGCCTGTTTAGATCCTAAATTCTACCCCTAAAGTTCATTATGTAAAAAGAAGATTCTCGTCACATCAAAATGTCGGCACATGCATGGAGTACTAAATGTAGATGAAATTAAAAATTAATTGCACAGTTTATTGTACTCTGCGAGACGAACATTTTAAACCTAATTAATCAATTTTTGGACATTTTTTACACATACAAACGAAATGCTACCGTGACGTTATTGTGGCAAAATACCAACTTTGGCCTCTCGGAGCTGGGAGCTAAACCAGGCCATGATCATACCTCAGTTTTTCCGTACACAGCGGTGTGCTTGCCCTGTTTAGTTCTCAATCACATCACCAAACTTCCAAAAGTTCTCTCTCCAAACTTCACTATTCACCTATCACATCAAATCTCTCTCCTCATTCATGGAGTATTAAATATAGGTAAATAAAAAACTAATTACATAGTTTTGATGTACACGACGAGATGAATCTTTTGAGCCTAGTCAGGTCGTGGTAGGACAATGCTTATCACAAACAAACGAAAAATGATACAGTACGCTATAATATCTGATGTGATATTTTCACCTAACTTTCTTTTTTTTTAATAAACACACCCACTGCTACGATGGCTTTGTATTCCTCTGTGCTCCAACCGAACTGCATATATGTAACCCTACATCCCTGGAAGGATTCACGCCCATCCAGCGCCTTTACTATTCCCACGTGACGCGTGGCCCATATTCACCGTGTCCGCTTTATCCGACCGTCACCGCTCCCTCCTCTTGCTCGGCGCACGTAAATCGAGGCACAACCTCCATCGTGGTTGTCGGCGGTGTCCCGGCAACATATCGCTGCGACCGGACTCTCTCTCCCTCTCTGTCCCCGCCCGCTCCCCCTCCGTCCTCTCCCTCTCCCATCCACCTACGCCGCGCGCTCCGTTCCCTCCCCTTCCCCAGACGAGCAGCCGGCGGCGGGTTGAGGCCTGCGGCTCATGGCGCCCGCCGCGGGCCACGCGGCATCGCTCTTCCACGCGGGCCCGCGGCGCAATGCGGAGGAGCCAGAGGCGGACGGGTATCGGCGGCTCTCGATGCGGCGGACCGGCTCCGTGGAGGCCGCGCTGCATCGATTCTGCCCGCTCTCGGCCGCGTCCACCCGTGCGCGGATGGGCACGAGTTCTGCTCCGCGGGCGGGGACGCGAGCGAGGCCGTCGAGCTCACCATCGCCGACAGCTCCGACGACTTCGACGAGCTCTCCGGAGGTGGGCCGACGGACGTTCCCAGGCTTTACGCGCTGGTGCCGCAGCTCCCGCGGGCGGAGGACGGGACTTCGCTCTGGCGGCGGCGCAGGTCACGGTGTTCGCCGGCCGGGGAATCGCCGTCGGCGTGTTGATCCACCACGTGGCCTCTAACGATTCCGGCTACATGCACTTCGTCAAGACTTGGACCGGCCAGTGCCGGGTGGCCGCCGGCAAGGACTCTGCCGAAGCCGCGGTGCCGCCTCCGCCGTTCCGCCGATCCCTAGGGTCTTGCCGCCAGGACGCTCGATGAAATGCGTCAGCTGGCAGGCAACGCCCCGCCTTCTCCTCATCCTCCTCCTCCTCCTCCTGCGGCGGCCCATCGCGTCGTTCGCGCTCAGCCGCGACCGCATCGACAAGCTGAAGCAGCGCGTGGTCGCCGAGGGCGGCAACAGCGGCGGGCGCACATCCAGCCATCCACTTCTTGGCGTTCACGGTGGCGTGCGCGTTCGCGTGGGCCTGCCTGGCGCGCGTCGACGGCGGGTGCGCGAAGGAAATGAAGCACCGCGCGCACCTGCTATTCTCGGTGGAGTGCCGCCGGCACCTGGCGCCGCCGATCTCGCAGGAGTACCTCGGCAACTGCCTCTGCCCGTGCTTCGTGGAGGTGGGCATGGGCGAGCTTCTGGGCGCCGACGACGTCATGGCCGTGGCCGCGGCGATCGGCGTGTCCATCAGGGCACTGGACGACGGCTATATGGGGCCGGCGGGTGGTTCCACAAGATCCTGTCGCTGCTCCCCGAGCGGCCGATGTCGGTGGCCGGCTCGCGCGCGGTACGGCGTGTACGACACAGACTTCGGGCTGGGGCGCTCGAGCAAGGTGGAGCTGGTGTCCCTCGACAAGACGCCCGGCACAGTGTCGCTGGCAGAGGGCCGCGACACGCAGGCCGGGATCGAGATCGGCGTGGTGCTGCCGGAGGCCGAGATGGTGCGCTTCACTTCCTGCTTCTCCGACGGATTGGAGCAGCTGTGATGGCTTGGCTTGCAGGTGGTCAGCTGTTCGTGGAGTGTTTGTTTATCGGCATGCAAATTGCAATTGCTAATGACATAAATTGGTGGTTAATTAGGGGGTAGTAATATAGATGATCGCAAGTGTATATTTGAGCAAGAGATATATATACATACATATATATATATATATATTGGTAATCTCTCACATGTATGTGAGAATCTTTGTTAATTGAGAAACTGGGTGTCATAAAAAAAAATGCAAAGTGTTGGATGACAGAA
>OAMR01000103.1:1645435-1656358 GCA_900205405.1 Echinochloa crus-galli
CCCATCGCGTCGTTCGCGCTCAGCCGCGAGCGCATCGACAAGCTGAAGCAGCGCGTGGTCGCCGAGGGCGGCAACAGCGGCGGGCGCACATCCAGCCATCCACTTCTTGGCGTTCACGGTGGCGTGCGCGTTCGCGTGGGCCTGCCTGGCGCGCGTCGACGGCGGGTGCGCGGAGGACATGGAGCACCGCGCGCACCTGTTGTTCTCGGTGGAGTGCCGCCGGCACCTGGCGCCGCCGATCCCGCAGGAGTACCTCGGCAACTGCCTCCGCCCGTGCTTCGTGGAGGAGGACATGGGCGAGCTTCTGGGCGCCGACGGCGTCGTGGCCGTGGCCGCGGCGATCGGCGTGTTGGACGACGGCTATACGGCGCCGGCGGGTGGTTCCACAAGATCCTGTCGCTGCTCCCCGAGTGGCCGATGTCGGTGGCCGCCTCGCCGCGGTACGGGGTATACGACACAGACTTCGGGTTGGTGCGCCCGAGCAAGGTGGAGCTGGTGTCCATCGACAAGACGCCCGGCACAGTGTCGCTGGCAGAGGGCGGCGACGCGCAGGCCGGGATCGAGATCGGCGTGATGCTGCCGGAGGCCGAGATGGTGCGCTTCACTTCCTGCTTCTCCGACGGATTGGAGCAGCTGTGATGGCTTGGCTTGCAGGTGGTCAGCTGTTCGTGGAGTGTTTGTTTATCGGCATGCAAATTGCAATTGCTAATGACATAAATTGGTGGTTCGTTAAGGGGTTGTGATATAGATCAGCGGAAGTGTATATTTCAGCAAGAGATGTATACATACATATATATCTTGATAATCTCTCACATGTATGTGAGGCTCTCTGTTATTAAGGCCTTGTTTAGATACCAAATTCACCTCCTAAATTTACTATGCAAAAAGAAGATTCCCCATCACATCAAAATGTCATAACATGTATGAAGTACTAAATATAAATAAAATCAAAAACTAATTGCGCAGTTTTGTTGTGCTCTGCGAGACGAACATTTTGAGCCAAATTAATCAATTTTTGGACAATTTTTCACAAATACAAACAAAATGCTACAGTGACGCAATGATTACGAAGTGACCTCAAACTCCTAAATTCAACCATCCAATTTCAACATCTAAACAAGGCCTAATTGAGAAAACTGGGTGTCATAAAAAGAGTGTTGGATGACAGAACTGAATCGGATTTCTGACGTCAATGCAGTACTGCTCCTCAAGTTTTGAAGCATTGGATGTGGATTGATAAAATTCGAGACCACATAATAATGCTTTGGAGTGGTAATTTTCAGAGTTTAACTAGATTTTTGTACAGCTTTCAGATGGCATTGGCAGAACTATACCTCAAAATCAGATGCTTAGCATAGAGGTGGGATTTCTTAGATAACTTGGAGATAGTTTGAAGATGCATATGCACTCAGAGGCTATTGTTGTTACAGTTTTCCTTGCATTTTGGTTTTGATTTGTGTGGGTAACAATGTATTATATTATTTTGGGAGAACTATAAGATTATTTATAACATTTTCGGTTTATGGCCTATAAATACTCTTGACCACTAGAGTATATTGTATCATATGTGTACATGCTCATAACATTATTTTGTAAGAATTATAGCATGCAGTAAACTGAAGTGATGAAGTAAGACATGGCAGTAGTTGGTTAAAAACATTAAACAAATTAGATGTCTATAGTCATGCTATCTGAATCTGTCCTTTAAATTTTCAAAAAAAAAAAAGAACCTGTCCTTTACCGGCGCGGCGGTAGCGCGCCTATCTACCTAGTATGCATCCATCGATCGACATACTCCGTATGTGCGGCCCACTGCTCAGAGGCTCGTACAGCCCAGCCCAGCTTTCTTCTGCCGAAGTGCACGGCATGAGTGGAGGTGGAGCGCCAAGCCCCTATACGCGTCTGAAATGGAGGCTCACGTTCGCATTTATTTGCGCACCGTACGTTGTGTACGTAGTAGTACCCGCGCCACGACTCAAAACCCGTCGTTTATCGAGGGCACCGTGGTAACTGCCCCGCGCTAGCTAGATTTGCAGAGCGCAGTGAATGGCTTCAATGCAAACATGCAGGGGGGAGCAGAGGGGTAGGAGGCCACGCTCAGCCACACGATTTAATGCGCGCATCAGAAGCACTTGCCGCGCGAGCAGCAACTCCCCATCCCGGAGCTCGCTCGCAGTCGCAGTCGGCCCAGCTCGCTAGTAGCTAGCTCTCACATCGTCGGACCTTGAGAGCCGGCCGGCTGCTGCTGCTGCGGGCATGGAGAACGGCGGCGAGGGAGACGGCGGCGGGGAAGACTACACCAAGGACGGCTCCGTCGACCTCCGCGGCAACCCCGCCCTCCGCTCGAAGCGCGGCGGCTGGACGGCCTGCACCTTCATCGTCGGTACGCGCCGGCCGCACATTAATTTGCATCGCTATCAAAACCAGCGCTAGCTAGCTAGCTCTCGGAGGCGATGAGGCGTCTCCGCGTCCGGCGACTCATGTTGGCGCCGGCGACGATGATCGCATCGGCGGAGGCGTCAGAGGGAGATCCGTTCCACACACTGGTGGCAGAAGCGGAGGGCATTCTGGCTCGGGAGCACATTCACCGGGCTACAGAGGCGGCGACTTCTTTTGGGACACCAGTGCGGCGGCCGCATGGAGTACAAGACGGCGGGGGCTCAAGTTTTTCGGCGTTGGGCGACTTGTCTGACGAAGATGATGACTCTCCAAGGTCTAGTTCATCCATGGAGACGCCGGAGCTGGTGGGAAGAGCACAACAGGCGGGATTCACCATGCAGGAGATTTACCGGGCGGAAGAAGAACTTTCTGATTCGCCTGGTAGCAGGAAGAAGGTGGAGGATGGGAGCTTGGCTATGCGCATCGTCTCTTCGGTGATCCAAAGGAAGCTGGCCGGCGAGCCATGGCGGGGTCCCCTTCCAAAACCACGGAGATCACCGCCATTAACCATCGGTGACGCCATAGCGGGTGCTAAGGTATGTTCAAGATCTCGGTCTGATGATAACCGGGCATCGGCGTTCCATTCCCTATCTTCCTCGCCGGCGAGGCTGTTGCCAATCCCGGTGGAGGTGAGCCTGAGATCCGATCGGACTTCTCAGGGCCGGGAATCATGGAAGCCGGCTCATTCAAATTCGAATCAACGATGTGCATCTGGTGGGCCACATGACCGGCTAAGTCCATTACCGCACACCAGCCCACGAACGCTGTGTCTGGTGCCTGCAGTACCGTTTCGGCCTACTGCTGGCCTTGTTACTTTGTTCGCTAGGACGGGAACGGGACGGCCAAACCCTAGGGCACCGCACACAAACTCCATTGCTGCGCCGGCTCGGAGCTCGTACGCCGACGTTGCGAAGGCAGCAATGGACCAGAGCGGAAGGGGTGGCTACAACCGTGGCGGTGGACGTGCCAATGGCCAAGGAGGGCTGTTCGGTCGGGGTGGTTTCCCAGGTCCTTTCCATCCGGGACGGGGCGGAAACTATCAGAGAGGAGGCTATGGCAATCGCAGGTTTGGTGGTGGTGGTGGCCGTTTCGGAGGAGGTGGAGGCTATGGTGGCCGGAATAATGCTGGCCGGGGCGTGGCGGATCGCTTCGGCGAGCGCGGCCGCGGCACTGCAGATCGTTTTGGTGGCCAACAGACTTCGCAGTCGTCGAAGCCAGCGCTACCAGAGACGAGTTCGTCGCAGGCTGGGAATGCAGCGGTACCCGGGGCGCTTGCTTCGCCGGCATCTGCGCAAGCCGCGCAGGCGGCAGCTCTACTGCAGCAGGCATTTGCCCTCATGCAGGGAGGTGCTCAAGGGGCACCAGGAACCGTGGAGGTGGCGCAGGCGAGCGTGGCAGGGGGGAACAAGGAGGAGACCAAGGCCCAGGAGGGGATCAAGCCAGTTGGCAATGCAGCAGTAGCTGAATCATCGGCGATGGGTGCTGCGAGGGCAGGTGGTAAGCAGCCGTACTGTTATCGTTGTTTCACCAAAGGCCATCCTATGTCTGAGTGCACTGCTGAGTTATATTGTGAGATATGTGATAAACATGACCATTTGAAGCCTCGGTGTCCGAGATTTCGTGCGGACAAATCATTTGCTGTTCCGTGCGGGTATGCAGTGGATGGTCTTGGATTCTTCTACATCCCGACACCCAGTAACCTCAAGCATAAGGCAGATTCGAGGACGGGTGTCATACGGGTTAGTGGGAGCACTCTCACGGTGGCCAATGTCAGCTCGGAACAGCAAATGATTTGTCCGCACGAAATCTCGGACACCGAGGCTTCAAATGGTCATGTTTATCACATATCTCACAATATAACTCAGCAGTGCACTCAGACATAGGATGGCCTTTGGTGAAACAACGATAACAGTACGGCTGCTTACCACCTGCCCTCGCAGCACCCATCGCCGATGATTCAGCTACTGCTGCATTGCCAACTGGCTTGATCCCCTCCTGGGCCTTGGTCTCCTCCTTGTTCCCCCCTGCCACGCTCGCCTGCGCCACCTCCACGGTTCCTGGTGCCCCTTGAGCACCTCCCTGCAGGAGGGCAAATGCCTGCTGCAGTAGAGCTGCCGCCTGCGCGGCTTGCGCAGATGCCGGCGAAGCAAGCGCCCCGGGTACCGCTGCATTCCCAGCCTGCGACGAACTCGTCTCTGGTAGCGCTGGCTTCGACGACTGCGAAGTCTGTTGGCCACCAAAACGATCTGCAGTGCCGCGGCCGCGCTCGCCGAAGCGATCCGCCACGCCCCGGCCAGCATTATTCCGGCCACCATAGCCTCCACCTCCTCCGAAACGGCCACCACCACCACCAAACCTGCGATTGCCATAGCCTCCTCTCTGATAGTTTCCGCCCCGTCCCGGATGGAAAGGACCTGGGAAACCACCCCGACCGAACAGCCCTCCTTGGCCATTGGCACGTCCACCGCCACGGTTGTAGCCACCCCTTCCGCTCTGGTCCATTGCTGCCTTCGCAACGTCGGCGTACGAGCTCCGAGCCGGCGCAGCAATGGAGTTTGTGTGCGGTGCCCTAGGGTTTGGCCGTCCCGTTCCCGTCCTAGCGAACAAAGTAACAAGGCCAGCAGTAGGCCGAAACGGTACTGCAGGCACCAGACACAGCGTTCGTGGGCTGGTGTGCGGTAATGGACTTAGCCGGTCATGTGGCCCACCAGATGCACATCGTTGATTCGAATTTGAATGAGCCGGCTTCCATGATTCCCGGCCCTGAGAAGTCCGATCGGATCTCAGGCTCACCTCCACCGGGATTGGCAACAGCCTCGCCGGCGAGGAAGATAGGGAATGGAACGCCGATGCCCGGTTATCATCAGACCGAGATCTTGAACATACCTTAGCACCCGCTATGGCGTCACCGATGGTTAATGGCGGTGATCTCCGTGGTTTTGGAAGGGGACCCCGCCATGGCTCGCCGGCCAGCTTCCTTTGGATCACCGAAGAGACGATGCGCATAGCCAAGCTCCCATCCTCCACCTTCTTCCTGCTACCAGGCGAATCAGAAAGTTCTTCTTCCGCCCGGTAAATCTCCTGCATGGTGAATCCCGCCTGTTGTGCTCTTCCCACCAGCTCCGGCGTCTCCATGGATGAACTAGACCTTGGAGAGTCATCATCTTCGTCAGACAAGTCGCCCAACGCCGAAAAACTTGAGCCCCCGCCGTCTTGTACTCCATGCGGCCGCCGCACTGGTGTCCCAAAAGAAGTCGCCGCCTCTGTAGCCCGGTGAATGTGCTCCCGAGCCAGAATGCCCTCCGCTTCTGCCACCAGTGTGTGGAACGGATCTCCCTCTGACGCCTCCGCCGATGCGATCATCGTCGCCGGCGCCAACATGAGTCGCCGGACGCGGAGACGCCTCATCGCCTCATCGCCTCTCACACTATATGATGGCTTGCTCCTTACTTTTGTTTCTTAGTATATATATACTGATCGATCAATATCTTCAAGACTTTGCATCCACTGTTTTTCCTTGTAACTTGCGCTATGGATCGACAATATAGCGATAGGCTGCAGTTGTTTAGTTATACCTAGCTTTCTACATCTGTATCCTAAAAAAGTGAATATTACTAGTCGTACTCGACTATTTTCAACGAATCGATATGCGTACTTTTGTTTTACGCAAGGTCCGAATCCATATATATATATATATATACATGCGTGTAGCTACACCCACAATCAGTATACCATTATACGTATGTCCGCATACTAGTTTATTATGCACGCAGTGTACGAGCTGTTCGAGCGGATGGCCTACTACGGGGTGGCGTCGAACCTGGTGATGTACCTGACGGAGCGGCTGCACCAGGGCACCGTCGAGGCGGCCAACAACGTCACCAACTGGTCCGGCACCGTCTTCCTCACGCCGCTCATCGGGGCCTTCGTCGCCGACGCATACCTCGGCCGCTACTGGACATTCGTCGCCGGCTCCGCCGTCTACCTCATGGTAATACGTCCTGCGCTCTTTAATCTCAAGTATATAATTAAAACCCTCTTGATATCGAGCTAATTTGCCTTGCTTCTTGCTAGTGGTGTACGGTACTGTAGAGCAGTAGTAGAGTGCATAAGTGTGCTGTTAAACGAGATCTTGCACTGCCCCGTTAGATTTGAAAAAAAAAAACGGGCGCCGCGCCATCAGTAAACTACACAGCGACAATAATGAAACTCGCACTGTAGCGCGGGACAGGACGACAAAGGGTTGGCTCAACAATTAAGGAACCGGGTCGTTCGCTGGCGGCAATGTTTCGCCGGAATACTGAGTGAATGGATTCTAGCAGGTCGATTCTAGCACTGCCGGGTCGATTCTAGCAGGTTGACCAACTATTTTGCTAAGACAAATGAGATAGTACTACTAGTTGCCTTTGTTCTTGTAACCTAGAATTAGAAATGTTTGGGGTTGATGTGATGATAAAAAGGTTAGTAGCCTAGTAGGAAGTATGATCCACGAGAGAAGCGCTCACATTTCTGCATTCGGAGAAGTGTTGTTGTAGTCGTTGGGCCGCAGCTTGGGCCTGAATTGTTGGATGAATCACACAAGTTTTAGCCTCTGTAAGTCTTTTTGGGAAGCCCAACTAATACTTGACACAACAGCCGCGCCTGTGTGACTCAAGCTTATAACGGCCCGTATAAGGTCTGTGGTTCCATCTCGTCGTCAAACACGGCAGCTGGGCCGGGACGCGGAAACGGCAACTTCGTATGCAGTTTCTGACGTCTGTCTGAATGCCGAAACAAATGCAGGGGATGCTGCTGCTAACGCTGGCGGTCTCCGTGCCAGCACTGAAGCCACCGCCCTGCGACGGTGGCGGCGCCGGCGCCGGCGCCACCTGCCCGCGCGCCTCCGCGCTGCAGCTGGGCATCTACTTCGGCGGTCTGTACACCATCGCGCTGGGCCACGGCGGCACGAAGCCCAACATCTCCACCATCGGCGCCGACCAGTTCGACGACTCCCACCCGGCGGAGCGGCTCCGGAAGCTCTCCTTCTTCAACTGGTGGATGTTCACCGTCTTCACGGGCATCCTCTTCTCCACTACCGTCCTCGTCTACCTCCAGGACACCGTCAGCTGGTCGTGGGCTACGGCATCCCCACGCTCGCGCTCGCGGCCTCCGTCGCCGTCTTCCTCGCCGGCACGCCGCTGTACCGCCACAAGATGCCGCAGGGAAGCCCGGTCGCGAGGATGGCCAAGGTGCTCGCCGCGGCCGCGTGGAAGCGCCGCGCCGCCGTGCCCGTGGACCTCGCCGAGCTGCACGAGGTGGAGCCCGAGTACTACGCCAGCAGGAAGAGGTTCCGCGTGGCCGCGACGCGGTCCATGGCGTTCCTGAACAAGGCGGCGGTGAAGGCGGAGGGCTCCCCGCGGTGGGCGCTGTGCACGGCGACGGAGGTGGAGGAGACGAAGCAGATCGCCGCGCTGGTGCCGCTGCTCGCCACCATGTTCGTGCCGTGCGCGCTCATGGCGCAGGTGGGCACGCTCTTCGTCCGGCAGGGCGTGACGCTGGACCGCCGCCTCCTCGGGTCGTCGTCGTTCCAGGTGCCCCCGGCCAGCCTCGGCGCGTTCGTGACGCTGACCATGCTCGTCTGCGTGGCGGTGTACGACCGCGTCCTCGTCCCGGCCGCACGGAGCCGCACCAAGAACCCGCGCGGGATCACGCTGCTGCAGCGCATCGGCGCCGGGCTGCTGCTGCAGGCGGTCGAGAGCCGGAGGCTGGGCTTCGCGAGGAGCCACGCGGCGGCGGCGGCGGGGCGCGCGCTGCCGCTGAGCATCTTCGTCCTGCTGCCGCAGTTCGTGCTGATGGGCGCCGCCGACGCGTTCCTGGTGGTGGGGCAGATCGAGTTCTTCTACGACCAGGCCCCCGAGAGCATGAAGAGCCTCGGCACGGCCATGTCCCTAACGGCGTACGGCGTGGGCAACATGCTGAGCAGCGCCGTGCTCTGGCTCGTGGAGCGGGTCACGGCCCAGAGGGGGGCGCCATGGGTGACCAACGACCTCAACGCGTCGCGCCTCGACTGCTACTACGCGTTCCTCGCCGTGCTCGCCGCGGGGAACTTCGCCGGGTTCGTGGTGCTGAGCTGCAGGTACACGTACAGGGCGGAGTCCACGGAGGCGATCAGCGTCACGGCGAGAGTGCACTCGGAGCCGGTGCCGGCGGCGCCGTGACACGCTTCCATAGTTCAATATGTTTCGGCCCGTACGTACGTGTTTGTGACGATCATCTGCACTGAATACATAGTGCATGGTGTTGACGACGAAAATGGAGGACACTCTTCGTGAGTATGATCATGTCATGTGTTTGAGCAATGCAGTAGCCGAGTTAGCAAGTGTATCTATTTGAATTTTTATTAGTTCAGTTATTAGTAGGAGGAATGGAGGATGACCATGTACGGAGTACTGTACTCCGTAGTACTACCTCCGTTCTGCTATATTTGACGTTTCGGACAACATATTTAGCCTGCAACTAGTTCTATTTCCTGGTCTGAAACGTCAAATAAAAAGATTTGGAGGTAGTTAATAATTCCAGTTTGTATCTGAATCTCAAAGCAGTTCAGTCCAGCCACTGAATTTGTTTAACTGTAGTAGTCATGCTGTACAATTTAAGCATCAACTGCACAATACGGAGTACTAGTTTTCATGCCATACTTTATATTCCTATATCTGAAGTCTGAACATTAGATGCTGAGCTTGTATTTGATTGCAAAATATCAAATGAGGTCTTGGCCTCCTGGGACATGGGATTGAGATTCTGTTTGCGCGGCTTTAGCAGGCTATTATTCTCATGGATCGAAATCCCATGGAACTAGTAATAGCCTGCTAAAGCCTGAATAATAGCCTGCTGGAGTAATCGCAATACACTGCAGAACCAATTGGTAATACTGTCAGGAGTCCAAAGATATAACTGACTGCAGACATTTCGAATCTATTGCCCTGAATGGAAATGATGTGGACGAGTCGTTCTTACTGGATTCAGTGCAACGAGATCAGCTAGCTTGCCTGTTACATGAAAGTTCATGCTTCAGATTGCTTATTTATTTTTTGTGAGACATACTTCAGATTACATGGCTTTGATGTTGAACTGTTGACGGTGAGAGCTGAGAAGGTTCAGCCGTTCAGGTATTGCACTTGCACCTAACCCTGCAAGTGGGTTGGAAACCAAACTATACCCACACCAACCCATTCTCATGAGAGAAATTATATAAATCCACTCCACCCCAAACCACCACCACCACACACCAATCCAACCCAAACTTTTGAACTCATAATGTAATAACTATTAGCCAAACTATGGTTACAACCCAATAAGAACCCATTTCAACCCAAACATTTGACATGGGGCTTACTATGTGTAGATCTAGCCACAATACTTTGTACAGAGGAGCTGCCAGGCATACTGAGTCATCTCCAACAAATTTCGATCAATTTCGATGAAATTTTATAGTGTAAACGTGAAATTTAAATTACAGGGTCCAGGTCTACACAAAGAACCCGTTTCAACCCAACCCAATCCAACCCAAACCATATTTACATAGAACCTACTCCACCCCACCTCATTACCTAATATAACCCATTTCAACCCACTCCAATACACTCCACATCAAAATCCAACCCATAAAACCCATGTGAACCCAAACCATTTGCAGGCCTATATCGGTCTTGTGCATGGGTTCATAGGGAGATTGAGCTGTCGCAACTGCATACGCATGCCATCCACATCGATCTCACTTAGCAAACCATGCATATGCATGAACATTGTATTGAAACCATAGCGAGCACAAAATTAAAACAGTTTGATGCATATACCCAGGACGAGTTCTGAGACGACCGAAGACGCCATCAAAAGAATGCAAAGTGCAGCGCACACGGCCGTCGTCGCACTGCTCTTGACGACCGCCATTGATGATTGATCTGGAGAAGAAGAATGTTGCTGTGCCTGTGTAGCTATTCTGTTCTGGTCCAGATGGTTATAATATAGAGAGGATCAGGCAGAGACACATCTTAGGCTGTGTACTTATTTACTACATGAGAATCCATATACCCTCCAATATTAATGTTGAGGTATCCTTACTTGTTGTATGGTTTGATATCTTACACCATTATAAAATAAATATGAGATATCTCAGGTTTAGATTATTCTCACCAGTACTCGAAACTTTGTAACCTTCCACACATTAATGTGAGACATTTTAAATAAATGCGACCATATCCAAAATGCATTCCATGGTCGGTAGCCCATTTCCTCCGATGGAGGGGCATTCGATCTATAGGCCACTGATCGAGTTCCCAACAGGGAATGTCCAGTGGTCCACTACTGCTGAACACAGGGCCAACAGCGCACATATGTACTCCCTCTGTTCTGAAAAACCTGACGTTTAGGACAGCGACACGGTCTCCAAAACACAACTTTTGACCTCTTTTTGTTATAAAAATATTTATCAAAGAGTGATATATT